>JAODAL010001801.1:0-216375 GCA_025379985.1 Phyllomedusa bahiana | reverse complement strand
GCGGGGATGTGAACTGACGTTTTAATTGGTAAAAACTTTGGTTGTTACTAGGAGTTTTGATTCGCTTTTTGTTTTTATTTCTATTTTATGTGCTGCGGGGCTGAATGAGCAACAATAATCTTAATTCGGGTGATTTTTTTTTTTTTTTTTTTTTTTTTGTCTGTTACGGCGTTTAACCGTACTGGTAATTAACATGACAGATTTTATAGGGGCATGTCGTTATGATGCGGGGGTTGGTTTGAAAGGGCCGTTGATAGTGGGAGTGTTTTGTGATTCAAATAATGGGTATATTTATTTAATTTTTGATTTTTTTGGGGGAGAGAGATTGGGGTTTGTTTTGTAAAGGGGGAAAAAGGGCGGTTGTGTTTTCTGTACGTATTTTTTTGATTTTATTTTTGTTTGGTGTTTGTTTTGTTTGTTTGGTTGGTTTTAACTTGTTTTTCCTTTTTTTTAACTATTTTCAATTTTTATTTTATTTTTCGCATTAGGGGGATTTGGAATGAGAGATGCTTTAGAACTCTCATTCAATTGGAATCAGTGCATAGCTTGTTGCCAATTGACTGGGTTCCTATGACATAACTGTTCAGTCACGATTGCGGGATCGGGACATCATGCCACAGGCACGGACCGGGCTGTCGTGACGTATAGTCAACCGGAAGGCTTTCTATGCCCTCCGTAGTGTCTGGTCTAGTCTGGGGAGCGAGCTGCATCGGATCGTGTGGGTGTGATACGTGCGCTTAGTGTGCTGCCGCCCGACAGAGACGCAGGAGGAGCAGATCTCTCCTGGTCTCCCTTAGTTATTGCGACCCGATCGTTCGATATTATAATTAAGGGTGTTTTATCCGAATCCCCTCCTCACTCCCGGAGCGATCTCGAGCAGGTCTGGATACAATAACGTCCAGGTGCGTTAACCCGCCCAAACGACCTTACTGCCAAACGACCTGGAGTATGATACGCACTTGGTTTTCGTGTGAAGGGGTTTTGGTTTGGCGTTTAAATTTTTAAAATTCGGCTTTGTGACATATTCTTCACCAAAGCGTATGTATCAAATATATTCCGTCCGGATTATTTTAGACGCCGTTTTGTCCATTGCTGCATGTGGGAAGCGTAGCATTAAGAGAAGCTTATTTACATTAATAATAAAAAAGGAAAAAAAAAAAAAAAAAAAGTATGGCACTAAGTTTAATAAAAATAATGAAAACACTAATAAAACAAAGGCCACAGCATGGGCCAATCCATAATCTTTCAGCTGATGGGCTTTGGGGATTTGCCACAATTGTTTTGATATTAACAAGAATTGAAATTAAAATAATTAAAATAAATACAAACCACCAGGATGCCCGTGCCACCAAAGAACCAAGCACAGCGTCACAGCCATCCATGTAGGTTTCACAAAAACCCCCCCCAAAAAACACGCTCTACGAGAGGTTGTTTACTATGAAACTAAATACCCTCTGACCCCAGGCAACAAAAACAAGTGATCTTTACACCTATCATGAATACAATGCACCCTATCATGGAATACATGCAAAAAGATGTTTCTGTATCCCAGTTAGTGTGTTGTGTCGGTGAGATAGTTATGCAATGGAAAGCACTGAAGGAAAGGAGAAGCAAACATTGTTACCCCATCCTTCCCTTCATGATGTCTGATCCACTACTTAACGAGGCAATCTTTTTTTTTTTCCTTAAATGCTAATTTTATGATGTTTTTTCCTAAGCCAAAATAGCATATCATAAATTAGAACATTTTTACATACACATACACAGCACATGTTGGCTCTGGGAAACTGCATGCATGGTTGAGAAAACATTTAATGAATTTAAGCCATTTTTTTTTTTTTTTTTAATGCAACATTTTAAATATTTAGGATACCCTAATACAATAATAACTTTCCTTATACAGACTGAAAAGGTAAAAAGGTTATAATAAAAAAGTGTGGTAAGGACTCCGGAAAACTGTGTGCAAACCAAAAAAAAAAAAAAAAACATGAAATTCCACTATGGAAGGTTCTTGCAACCTTGGGTTTCTCCCTTTCTACCACTCTTTCACAAGCAAGCTCTCCTATGTCAGGCTGTCTTGAAAACTCCTACACACACCCAGTGGACAGAGTATCAACATAATTCATTACTATGGATTCTTTCAGAAAGTAGTGACATGTATACTACCGTTCACAAGTTTGGGGGGTCCCACCCAGGACCAATTTGTTTGTTTGTTTCCCTTTAAAACTCAAAATTTTATTTAATTCAGATTGCAGCTGCAACATGAAAATAGAAAAATATTTGTCAACAAATTAGACAGCTTAGAAAATTATATTTTTTATTTGAAATAATTTTGTATCTACTTCAAACTTTGCTTTCGTCGTCAAATCAATCAAAATAATGATCCTTTGCAGCCAATTCCAGCATTGCAGACTTGGGCCTTATACTGCTAATTTGCCTGAGGTATGGAGACATTTCACCCATGCTTGGACAAGCCTCTCCCCAAGTTGGATTTGCTTTTTTATGGGCACTTTTTGGTACTTACTGTCAAGCTTAAATGGAGACATTTACCCCTAGATGGCTTGGACAAGCCCTCCTCTCCCCAAGTCTGGATTGGCTTTTTATGGGCACTCCTTTTTTTTTTGCTTGTTTTACCAATTACGGTCATGTGCTCCACAACAGTCAATGGGGTTGGGAGGGTGGAGATTGGTAATGCGCGGCCCCACTCACACCACACCATTAAGATAGAATATCAGTGCTGGCTTCATCTAAATAGTTCTTGAAATAATTTGAAGGTTGCTTTTTCATTTTGGGTCATTGTCCTGTTGCTGGATGAAATTGGTCTCAATCAATGCGATGGCTGTTCCCAGTCAACAGAGTATTATTTGGCCACATGGCGTAGCAAAATGGAGTGTGGGAGTGGATTTAGGAGTGATAGCCTTCCTGAGTGATAGCTCCGTTTCTTATTCAATATCCTTTTTACCTTTTATACAAATCTCCCATTTCCCAGAAGGACTCCTAAATAAAGCAACCCCACCCCAGACCCTCACATTCCCTCCACCGCACCAAAGCCACCCACAGACCAACACATTCCCTCACCAGCACCAAAGCCACCCCAGTCCATCATCATTCCCTTCACGGAAGCACCAAATCCGCAGCCATCACATTCCCTCCACCCCAGCCCCAAAATAGCCAGCCATTCACATTCCCTTCCACCAGGACCAAACAGCCCCCCCACAGACCATAACACATCACATTCCCTCCACAACAGCACCAAAGCCCCACCCTCCCTCACCCAGCCCATCAATTACCCTCCACCAGCAGCACCAAGAACCACCACCAGGACAAAAGACCATCACTGACCTCCACCATGCGTGACAGGATGGCGTCTGGCCTCTCTTACAGCATCTCTTTTCAGTTGTTCTGTTGTCTCACAAATGTTTTCAGTTGTGTGATCCAACCCTCAAACTGTCGATTGGTTTTTTCTGTCATAAACATTTTTTCCAATCTTCCTCTATCCAATGTTGTGTTCTTTAGCCCTTATTATCTTTTACTTTTGTTTCTTTTTATAGCCAGTTCAGATTGGCTCTTTTTCTTTGCCACTCTGCCCTGAAGGCCAGCCCATCCCAGAGGTCTTAGTGTGGGTTCTGGGTCCCGCTCCCCTCTTTTTACTGTAGACGTTGGACATGGCGTTTTGCCGGGGTGGTACGGTGGGGTAGGTGGGTGCAAGGTACTTATTGGGTACTATTTACATGATAACTGCCAGTAGTTGAGGACCTGTTGAGGCTTGATTTATCAACTAAGAGCAAACTGCTAATGTACTTCTTCTTGTTGCTCAGTTGGATGGAGGTGAGCCTTCGGGTGTGCGGGGCCCATCCTCTCCTCTCATGGCCTCATGCCTTCTCTTTTTACTGTTGGTTTAGTGCGTGTTTTATGTTCTCCTCTGAACATGAGGGAAGTATTAGTTACACACTATTATAGGGAGGAAACTCTTCAGTTTCTATTGGTAATTTCTCTCATGAAAATTGCTCCTTCATCTTTCTCAGACAAGAATTGACACTGTCAAAAGGAAGGTCAGTTTAGTTTTACTGCTTCTCTAATCCAGCATAAACTGTTTTCGCTGTGCTAAAAATACTTGCCACAAGGGGTTTTTTTGTTTTTTCAAGGGTGTTTCAAAATATCCAATAATTTCTCTACCAATTTAGCTAACACATGTTTAACATTAGAACATGGGGACGTGATGGTTGTTGGAAATGGGCCTCTATACACCTAATGTAGATATTGCTTTAAATCTAAACAACCAGATGTTTGCAGCTAGAATAGTATTTACCACATTAACTCAATGTATTTCTGTAAGAGTGCGATTTCTGATTCATTTATTGTGTAGCATTCTGAAAATAAATTCGTTGCCTTTTCTTTCCAAAAAATAAGGAAATTTCGAAAATGACCAAACTTTTTGAACCGGAAGTGTTAAATGTGTATCTAACAAGTTGGAGGGTATGGTGCTGCATGTGAACTGTGGATGGCCACACAAAGATTCAATTCAGGTTGTTCAAACCATAATTTTGGACGCATTTGGATGAATAATATCTACCAGCCCTTCCATAATACCTTGAGGCAACCAATCAGGATGCCTATGAGGTATGACTGACAAAAAATTATTACAAGAAATTATATTAATTGACATTTATTCCAACAAAACCCAAACTTAATGTTAGGGTTAGGTTTATAGATGTAATTTGTAGTTAGATTTTCGGGTAATTTGTGCCCAAATTAGATTGGGGTCCTATTTAAGTCGACCTTAAAATTTTTAAAAAGTTTTGTTGTTTATGTACCCAAAAATGTGTAGAAAGCAAACTATTACCTGTTCCCCAATAAACATGAATCATAAAAGCTACATTAATAGAAAAAAAAAAAAAGACCAAAAAAAGTTATGGTTCTTAGATTGCAGCAAAGCAAAAAAATTTTTTTTCCTAAAAAAAAAAATGTGTTATTTTTGTTTAATCTATTAAAAAAAAAAAAAAAAAAACTATTAAATAAAGAATTTTGCAATCACTGTAATTGTAAATGACTGCGAAATTATTATAAAGTAATTGTGTTTATTACCACAAAGCGGAATTGCCGTTTTTAATTAAAATTAAAAAAAAGTAAATAAAAAAACAACCCCCCTCCAAAAAAAAAAAAAAAAAAATGGGCGGTTTTACTGTTATATTCCCCCCCCCCCCACAGATAAGTAATACAAATAATATTTTTAATAAATACATGTTACCCCTGAACATACAACATAAAAAACAATTTGTCCCTCAGAAAACATATCCTATTAATTTTGGAAGGTTAGTATATTCGTAACATGTTGGCTTCTTCAATTGGAATGCAAAGCAAAAATTCCAAGGAGATACCTCAGATTTCTGCCAAGGGTTTTTACTTTTGCAGAAGCAGTTTTTGACCTGATTAGGACACAATTAAAAGGAATTTTTGCCACAAAGTAAAATTGACGTGGGAAGCTTGGCAAATTAAATAACTAACATTTCAAATCCATCATTATTAAAAAGATTCTGCTTTGTTTTTATATTAGCTGCTCCTTTTGTAATCCTTTTGGTTTACAGCTCGATCCAGGGGATAGGACCAGGGCTTGTGAGCTTCTCAGTCTGGCCGCACATGTCAGTCATCACCCCTTCTCAGGTTGATAATGAGGGGAGTGTTCACGTCAATTTTATACGTTGGCAAAACCCCTTTAAGGCATAACTAGCTGCTCCTTAAAGGGTTGAAGGTCGCGTCCCTTTCATTATTCTTGTGTTAGATCACCTAAATTGGGGTGTTTATTTGCTTTTTTTATCGTGTATTGATAATGAGTTACATGATGTGTCCTTACATATACGAGCTAATCCAGCTTTTCTACAGATATGGCGAGCCTATTTTATACATAGAATTCTTCCTGTATCTTATCAGGTTTATGGTCCATGTGTTTGTTATGAATATTATATTACAAACGTACAATTTGCTTTAATGGATTTCTAACTCCGTACAAATTACCGGTATTGAAATTCTTCCTATTTGAAGGGAGAAAACTAGTGACCCTTGCCCTCAGACGTCCCTTTGACCCTGACCCATACTTGCTGACCTCATGCCTGTTTGTTGGGTTAATGTTATACAGAATAGGCACACAGCGAAGACCCACAGAAAGTTCATGTGAAGATATCCACTTATTCATATCAAATACTGCAGGAAATCCACAGACCCTGCACCTCTGTCATCCCTGCTGTCACTGATTACCAGAGGAAGACCGCATTCCTGGGCTTTGATTTTGCCCCCCTGACACTTCCTTTCAGACAAGATTATTTCTTAGGAAATGTGAAATCAAACAACACATTTACTTATGCAATGCAGTGCCTGGAAGACTCGGAAGTCACTAGCTGCAGAAGCGCGCGGAGCCATTGATGAGAGATTCTCAGCTATTCCGATAACTTATTTCAAATGAGGAGAACACATTTTTATTTTAAGTCATTATACTAGCAAAAGGGACGCATACACCGTCAAGTCACATTATTATGACCACTACCTATTGACGATGTTGGCAGAACATAGCTCATGGAGGAAGTCACATGTGTGTGAATTTAAGGGCAATGCTGCCAAATACTAATGAAATGTATGGAAACTTTTGACTTTGCAATAAAAAATGAATAAGCAAAATGCCTTAATATTCGTGTTCTCATTTATTTGCATTTGGAAATATAAATAATTTTGGTTCCTACTTGACCTAAAACGGGTAAAGTTTATTCCGATTTCATGTCAGAACATGCAGATGGGGCTTTTTATAAAGTTTATCTATACTTCTGGTTTCAACTTTATTTATAGCATATCGTGTGGATACTACTGTATGTGGATATCCCTTTATGTATAGGTTATCTTCACTTTAAGATCTACTCATGCTTATAACACTGGATTAGTTAAAAGATCAAATGTACCCACTCCCTGCAGGACACAAGCCTGATCTACCATACTTACAGATCCTGCACATAAAGGGGGACATGTATGAAAACTGACTTGGTCTAAGACTTTCTATGTTGCCCATAGCAACCAATCAGAGCCCATAGCAACCAATCCAGAGCTCTTAGTGACCAACCAGGCCCATGTAACCAATCAGAGCCAGTAGCAACCAATCAGAGCTCATAGCGACCAGAGCCCATAGCATCCAATCAGAGCTCATAGCAACCAATCAGAGCCCATAGCATCCAATCAGAGCCCACAGCATCCAATCAGATCCCACAGCATCCAATCAGATCCCATAGCAACCAATCAGAGCTCATAGCAACCAATCCGAGCGCCCCCTTCATTTTTCAAAGCACTATATGAATTGAAAGGGGCATGCTGTTTGGTTGCTATGGGCAACAAAGAAAATTTTAGACCAAGTCAGTTTTCATACATGTGGCCCAAAGTGTATATCACTGGAAAATAAAGCAAACGTAGCCCAAATAGGACTCCATTTGCCATGTTGATCTCTATGGCTCTGTCGCTGTATCCGTCAGGGTGCCTTTTTTTTTTACAGTTTCCTGACAGATGCTACCAATGGATGAAATCAAGTCTTCCGCGCACCCTTTTCTTTAAGGGCACGTACCCACGGCACACGAAAAATACCAGTCGGTTTATCCGGTTTTTGTGCTGTGCACACGGCCGCAGGGGGACGGCTTTTTTCCGCGATGAGCGGAGAAAATCCCTCCCCCTCCCCATTGACATGTTCATATTCCATCCGAGAACCGGACGGAAGAATGAACAAGCACAAAGTTTTTCTAACCGCCGGGCGGAAAACCAGTGCAGTGGGGACTGCTGCACGGGTTTTCCATAGAGCACGTGTAAAGTTTGCTGGCGGTTTTCAGACGTGCAGTGGAAACAGCGACTAAACAGTTTGTTTGTTACAGGTTTGTTACCGTTTGTTTGTTACTGTTTGTTACAATTTGTTACACCTTGTGTAAAGAGCAGGACAGCAGGGGAGTAGTTGGGTGACAAAGTCCAGGAGGAGGCTGAGGAACTCTCCAATGGCTGGGGTGGTCACACACAGAGCACGATCACTAAACTAAGGGCCACATGTATGATAACTGTCTAGGTCTAAAACTCACTTTGTGCACATAGCAACCAATCAGAGCATAGCAATAAATCGTGCCCATAGCCAATCAATCAGAGCCCATAGCAACCAATCAGAGCCCATAGCAATAATCAGAGCCCATACAGCCTATTCAGAGTCATAGTAACCATTCAGAGCATAGCACAATCAGAGCTCATAGTAACCAATTAGAGCCATAGCAACCAATCAGAGTCATAGTACCATTAGAGCCATAGCAACCAATCAGAGTGCCCTCCCTCTATTTCATATAGTGCTTGGAAAAATCAAAGGGGCGCTCTGATGGTTGTATGGGCTCTATTGGTTACTATGAGCTCTGATGGTTGCTGATGGGTCTGATGGTCCTATGAGCTTTGATTGGTTGCGTATGAGCTGTATTAGTTACTATGAGCTTGATGGTTGCTATGGGCTCTGATTGGTTGCTATGGGCTGTGATTGTTGTATGGGGCAACAAAGTGAGTTTTAGCCCTAGACAGTTTTCATACATGTGGCCCTAAATCTTTGTTCTGAGAGGAATGCAGGGAATCCCACCGGGTCAGTTTCTCAGTCTTTGTAATGTTATAGAGGTTCTCCACATGGTGAGTTCCAAAGTTTGCACTGTCCATAGGGAAGACAGGTCAAGCTTTGGTTATGTACTAAATATACAGAATGCTGAAAATTAATAAGATTTGTTTATATACAGCTTTTAAGATCTGTGAACTCATGCGTGCAATCCAGTCCGTATAACTGTGTAGTAAATACTTATCTTGCTTACTAAACTGAACATGTCACTAGTGAAGTGCTCGTAGATGCTATTGGCAGGGGACCCATTATGTCCACTGGATAGGAGTCGAATTTTGCCCTAGAAATAATGATAAATAAATAATCCGGCATTCACACTTAGCTTCATTATTTAGCATTCTGTTCTTGTCTGAGATGGGGCCTCTTACTACAGCTGGAAGGCTGGAGCGAGCCATATTCTTAATGTGTGTCATAATAATGCAGTCAGTTTTCATAGGATTATTCTTGGACATTGCATAGATTTTTGGTTACGAGCACTGTGAGCCAAATTGGTTTTGCGGACACATAAACCTCAGCTGTTGCTAACCAAGCCGGACTGTACGACCTATTATTATTTATTATAGAGCACCATAAATTCCAGAGCGTTGTACTAGCCAAGGGGTTCATGTACATAATATAACGCAAATATAATATAAGACAAATACCATAACACTATGGGACACGCTGATATGGAAAGAGAGAGGACCCTGCCCATGATAGCTTGCAATCTACAGTAGAGAATGGGGAGACAGATCAAATAGACAGCCATTACAGTGATCCATGTGATTTTAGGGTTACAAAATAATGGCAGACTAGCTCAGTGATGTCTTAAAGGGGTCGTCTCACTACATTGATTCATCTCACCTCAGTCCTGTTTTCTTGGTTTCATTTTGAATTCAGGGGCGTGTTTGCTGGCTTCACTAGGGCTGCAGTAGAAGCCAGGTCTGTAGCTATAGCAACCTGTGGGGGCAGCTATCAGGAAAGGAGTAAACAGGTCTGTACTTTAGCAACTGAGGAGCTGATGCGCCACACAAGAGGGAATATCTCAGAATAGTAGGACATGTTAATGGGGACACATTTGTAAAGTGACTGTTTTTTGCAAGATCTTTAAAATAAAAAGCAGCAATCCCTGTAGTGAGACAACCCCTTTAAGACAAGTTGCCTGCATGTTGTTCATCATAGCCATAGACAGGAAGAAGAAACTTTATTGCTAAACTTCCAATATGGACAACTTGGCACAACAATAAGAAGATGTAGAAAACAGTATTCCACACCACTCTATTTTGCAATTGGAGTGTTGCTTGGAAATAGTTAAGCCCCATAAACATCATATTTTTTACCCCTGTTCGTGATATCTGTTGGGATACTGCGTAAAATGTGTCCTGACAGATATTGCAGTGAGGCTGTCACATGACCATAAAGGTCTATAGCATGGTAGACCACAATTCTGTGTTCAATGCAGAGCACATATACATTTGGCTAATAGGACCCAATATCCATCAGGATATAGTTTTCATTGTAGCCCAAGAACAGGGAGGATAAACAAGTGAATGGAGCTTAAAGTGATTTCGTCACAAAGTAAAATTGATGTGGGAAGCTTGCAAATTAAATAATAAACATTTTTACCAATAATTATTATTATCTCCAGGAGATACGACCAGTGATGAGAACGCCTCAGTCCTGGCCACCCATGCTCAGACATCACCTCTCCTCTCATGCAGCTTCTGTCAATATCTTCCCTGCTTAGAAATCCCACACGCTCACTGCTGAGCGAGTAATCAACCAGGTGCCGTCATTCTACTCCTGTCCTCTGTACTCCTTAGTAATTAGTCAAACAGTGCAAATATATAAAAAGAGACCTCAATCAGGTATGTCAGGTATGTGCATTGAGACAAAAAAAAAAACTTGTTTGTTTTTCTTGCAGATTTGAACCTAGGACTAGTGTTGAGCGATTATTATCGGACAGTTTTTCTGTTGATCGACATTTTGTAGATCTTGCGATTAATTTAGGTTAAAATCTGTGCTTCGCATCTATTAAGATTGCGCCATTTTCGGCCGCTTCTTCTGGTCATTTTGGCGTCCATCAATCAGCTTAAGAATAGAGCAGGTGAGATTGTCAGTGTGCGACGTTCATGACTGGGATGTGTATGGGTGCGATTGGTGGAAAGTAAAAAATCACATGACTCGTTTACATAGAACAGCGTTTTCTTGTTCAGCCTCAGTGCCTCTCAGCGTCTCAGAGCAGTCGGACGTGGGCGATCTGCTTGTATCTAACAGCTCAGCGATATTAATATTTTTTCACAGAGAAAGCTCTACTGTTAGCTTGTGATCCTTACAACTTAGTTAGATTAGAGTATTGGAAGATTTTCTTAGTTAGTAGAGAATTTTTAAAGGAGCATCTTACGCTGTAATGTCCGGGGGGAATGGAAGGGGCGGCCCCGCGGGGGCGAACACTCAGACAAGCTCTATAAGAATACTGATAAAGTTCCACCAAGACTTTGTGTAGGTACATTGCATGCAATAGCTTTCTATATGAATATTTCCTGGTACTGGCAGCCGTGAACTTATATTAGGATACACATTTTTTTAGTAACTGCAGGTCTCTTTGTTAAGGTGCAAAAACTCCACTTTACTAGCAGTATACATTTCAGACAGGTGTTCTATTTTCACATTTTTCCCCATTCCACTTTGTTGATATATCCACTTGAACTTAAATGTTGCAATACAGCAATTTTGTAGTCACCACAGGTGATTGAAAGTGCCAAAAATCCTTTTATTATCCGAATACCTTACAGATAGTGTTTTTGCCTTTGCCCAGTCCCGATTTGTTGATAGAGACCTTGCAGTTTTAAATTTGAAGTCCAGCAATTGTGTTGTTTACACAGTGTGAATTGATAGGTGCCATAAAAATACCTTTTATTATCGAATACATTACAGATCGTGTTTTTTGTCTTTGCGCAACTACAGCTTTTGTTCATTGAGCCATTGCACTTAAATGTGTTACTGCAATTTTGTTAGTAACCACAGGTGAATTGATATGGTGACAAAAATACCTTTGTTTTTATATAACGATTAAGTTTTGATACGTGTATTTTGACTTTGGCGCACTACAGCTTTGTTCATTGAGGCACCTTGCAATTAAATGTGAATACTGCAATTTTGTAGTCCACAGGTGAATTGATAGGTGCCAAAAAATCCTTTTATTATCCGGAGAGAATAATTACAGTTACTAGTTTTTTGCACTTTTGCCAGTCCTGATTTGTTGATAGAGCACCTTGCAGTTTAATTTGAATCCAGCAAATGGAGTTCGTTAGTACCTCTGGTGAATTGATGAGGTGCCAAAAATACCTTTTATTATCGAATAAATTAAGATAGTGTTTTTTGCGGACTTTGTCTTTGGCGCACTACAGCTGTGTTCATTGAGGCACTTGCACTCTTTTAAATTGTGAATACTGCAATTTTGTAGTCACAAGGTGAATGAAAGGTGCCAAAAATACCTTGTTTTTCCGAATAAGTTTCAAGAAACGTGTATTTTGACTTTGGGCACTACAGCTTTGTTCATTGAGGCACCTTGCACTTAAAGGTGAATACTGCAATTTTGTAGTCACACAGGGTGAATTGATAGGTGCCAAAAAAATACCTTTTATTATCCGAATACATTACAGATAGTGTTTTTTTTTGCACTTTTGCCAGTCCGATTTGTTGTAGAGCCACCTTGCATTAAATTGAATCCAGCAATTGTTGTAGTTACCACAGGGAATTGATAGGTGCCAAAAATACTTTTATTATCCGAATACATTACAGCTACGTGTTTTTTGACTTTGGGCACTTACAGCTATGTTCATTGAGGCACCTTGCACTGTAAATGTGTATCAGATTTTTGTAGTCACAAGGTGAATTGAAATGTGCCAAAAAAATACTTGTTTTATCCAAACTACCATTTCAGATACGTGTTTTTACACTTTGTGCAGGCCAGCTTTGTTGATAGATTACTTTGCACTTGAATTTGAAATACTGCAATTTGGTAGTCACCACAGGTGAATTGAAGGTTGCCAAAAATACTTTTATTTTCCGAATTACATTACAGATAGTGGTTTTTGCACTTGTGCCCAGTTCCTGATTTGTTGTTAGAGCCACTTGCAGTTAAATTTGAATCAGCAAGTGTGTAGTTACCACAAGGTGAATTGATAGGTGCCAAAAAAAAAAACTTTTTATTATCCGAATACATTTACAGTACGTTATTTTATTGTCTTTGGGCACCTACAGCTTTGTCATTGAGGACCTTGCACTTAAATGTGAATACAGCAAATTTTGTAGTCACACAGGTGAATTGGAGAGGTGCCAAAATTACCTTGTTTTATCCAAATAATTTCAGATACGTGTTTTTTCATTTGGCGCAGGCCAGTTTGTTGATGATCCCCTTTGCAGTTAAATTTGAATAATGCAATTTGGTAGTCACCACAGGTGAATGATATGGTGCCAAAAATACCTTGATTATCCCGAATAATTTCAGATAATGTTTTTTCATTGGCGCAGGGCCAGTCTTGTGATAGATCTACTTTGCAGTTTTATTTGAATCCAGCAATTTTGTTTTGATTTGAGGGATTTGAGAATAGCTGTGATTTGCCGTCTTTTAATAAGAGACTTTCCAAAACTCTTCCATACCTTCTCAAATTTGTATATTTCTGAACATGGAGCGAAATTCAGGTGGTAAGCGAGCAAAGAGGGGGGTAGGACATGGAGGTAGAGGTACGAGAGAAGGTGCTCCTTCCAGCGCTGGCGACAACACGCATGCCAGCGGATCGTCAGTTGCAGGACCGTCAGGCCTGTCATCGCTGGGTCAGGGCCCTGTGAATCTCAGTAACGAACTGCGTCGCCAATCTGTCCTTCAGTGGTTAATGCAACCTGCATCTAGCAGTCTTACCTCCTCGTCCTCCCAGTCACGGCCACAAATGTCGTCATCAGCATCACCAGCATCCGTCCAACATGAAGCAGCCCAAATGTCAACTCGTGTACCCACCACTGTGGATAATCCATTTTCTGAAGACCTCTTTGATGACAAAATGCGGTTGGGGTCAGAAGGCATGTTAAAAGATCAAGAGGCCAAAGAAGATGATTTTCTCTGCTCTGACGCCCAGTTACTGATGCCATCAGAGGAGGAGAAGGAAGCCGGTCAATCGGCAAAATCCTGGGCGGTCGGCAACGCCTTGCAGTCCCTCTTGCTTGTAGCCCGCAGCTCCTGGATGCAGAATGTCAGGACGACGAAGTCACCTGTGTTGATGATGATGATGACGACATTGCGGATCCAACGTGGTCTTTTCAGCAGAATTTGCTTGCGAGCGCTTCATCACTGGATGAGGAGGAAGACGATGGGGTAGTGTCAGTACAGGTTCCGCCTCAAAAAGGGAGAGGGCGGTCGCAGAAGTCCGCTGATATGATTCCGCCAGCCACGGTCAGCGCAAACCCCGCTCCTCGCTTATCGCCGTCAAAAGGTCCAGGACCTCTCAAGCCTGGGCCTTCTTTGAGCAAGCCTCTGATTCACCCAGCGATGTCATATGCCGCCTTTGCCGTAAACGCATAAGTAGAGGCAAGAACCCCCCAACATGTCTAGTCACATGCAGCGAATGCATGAGTTGAAATGGAGGCAACACTTGGCCAAAAAAGGCCAGACCGACGCCAGGCCTCCAACCACTGTCACACTCTCTGTCTTCGCCTCCTCCTCCGCCACCACCAAGCGTTACTCAGCTGCCCATGTCTCTCAGAGTCATGATCAGGGATCAGCCTCCGTTTCAGCCTCCACCGTCGCCCGAGTACCACCAGCACCACCAGAGACCCATCCTACCCCTTCTCCTTCCGCCAGTTTGACGACCTGCACGCCGTACAGCGGCCAGTCTAGCAGCCAGCCTTCTGTCTTCCAGGTTTGGGAGCAGAAGAAACACTTTAACCCAAACCATCCCAAAGCCAAAAGCCTGAATGTCGGCATTGCCAGGCTTTTGGCCTTGGAAATGTTGCCTTTCCGTCTGGTGGACACAGATGGCTTCCGCCACGTCATGGCCCTTGCCTGCCCCCAATACCAGATGCCGAGCAGGCATTTCTTTGCCAGAAAAGCCGTCCCTGCCCTGGCCAGCCACGTGTCATCTAAAATTTCAAGCGCGTTGTCTGCATCTGTGGCCGGAAAAGTCCATCTGACCACCGACACATGGACTAGTAAGCATGGCCAAGGCCACTATATCTCTGTGACAGCTCACTGGGTGAGCTGGGTGGATGTCTCTGGGGGTGACGGTGGCTCTCAGGCTCGGCGCACGCTCTTCAAAACCGCAGGGATGGTGCAGGGTTCTTTCCCCCCAAGGTCCTCTGGTGGCATCACGTGCCCAGAGAAACCAGGCCGTGTTGAAATTAATCTGTCTTGGAGACCGTCCACACACAGGTCAGGAGCTGTGGACGGCTCTCCGCAACGAGACCGAGCACTGGCTGGGTGCCAAGAACCTTGTGCCAGGCAAGGTGGTGTGCGATAACGGGCGAAATCTGCTGGCCGTCCTTAAGATCGGTAGGCTGGAGCACATCCCTTGCCTGGCACATGTCATGAACCTTGTCGTCCAGAAATTTCTAAAGAGCTACCCGGGTCTGGACTGCCTGCTGAGGAAGGCTCGAAGTCTAAGTTCGCACTTCCGCCGTTCGCACCCTGCTTCGTCCCGCCTGGCTGCGTTGCAGCGTCAGCTCGGCCTCCCCGTCAACCGTCTCATTGTTGACGTGGCAACACGCTGGAATTCCACCCTCCACATGCTCCAGCGATTGTGGCAGCAGCGCAATGCCATTACGCAGTACGAAGTGACACATGGCCTGACAAGCAGCGGTGTGGACCTCGGGGTGTTGAGCCACCGAGAGTGGAGGCAGGTGAAAGAGCTCTGCACCATCCTTGCCAGTTTTGAAGAAGCCACCAAAATGGTCAGTGCTGACAATGCCCTTGTCAGCATGAGCATTGTGGTGATCTTAGTTCTGGAACGATCGTTGGACACTCTGAAACATCAGGTCCCGCCAGCGACGGAGGAGGAGACGGACACAGATGCAGACACGGAGCCTTTCTCTCCGTCAAATCCACAAGGCCCGACAGTTTCACAATTTCATCGGTCTTCATTAGGCAGTGGTTCGGGGTCCAGAGCTAGTGCAAGGTGGCACATCAGCTCTCAGGGTGCATCATCTCAGGCAAGTCAGGGCTGTGTTGAAGCTGTGCCGGAGGCAGCGGAGGAGGAGGAGGTATTCCTAGACACCGACGTTACCGACATCCCTGCCTTGGAAAGAGGTTGGCGCGAATTTGAGGTGGAGGAGGAAGATGAGGAAGATCAGTTTGCTAGTGCCCCTCGACCCAGAGGCTTGGGAAATCAAGGCTCCATCTCTCACATGAGTGCTTGGATGCTCCATTTCCTCCAACATGATCCTCGCATTAAGGCCATCAAAATGAACAACAGTTACTAGGTGGCCACCCTCCTGGATCCCCGGTACAAAAAAAAAACTCAGCACTTTCCTTCCACCCACCCAAATAGAGAGTAAAATGCAGGAAATGGAGACCTTGCTGATTGATCAACTGGAGACATCTGTTGCGTCTGCTTCACGTTCCCCAAATGTCACGGTGGAACAACATCAGCGACGTGACAGCAGTAGAGTGCCAAGTAGCCGTAGCGGCAGCAGCAGCAGCAGGCAAGGTGGCAGAAGCCTAATGGGTGACCTCTGGCAATCTTTATTTACCACCTCACCAACACATGCAATGCAGGGCACACATCCAACACACAGAGACCAGCTTAAGATCATGGTGCACGACTATCTGTGTCTCAACAACCGATGTTTTTTATGTGTTCCGGACCCAATAGACTTCTGGGTATCCAAAATGGACGAATGGCCCGAGCTCGCTCGCCACGCCATAGAGGTGTTGTCCTGCCCAGCAGCCAGCGTCATATCTGAGCGGACCTTCAGCACAGCTGAAGGAGTCATTACAGACAAACGCATCCGGCTTTCCACAGATAATGTGGATCGTTTGACTTTCATCAAGATGAATCAGGCATGGATCTCTGATGATGTTGTGGCCCCAATTGCCGAGGTCACCGATTAGTTGCCAGTCTACTTCACATTCCTCTTCAAACAGAAATGGTCCTCTTGAAAACTTTTTTTTAAATGATCATTTCTTACTGCAATTTTTATTCTCTTTTCCCAACAGTTCATTTTGCTGGTTTTGCTGTGAGGAGACTGTAAAAGACAGCAAGGTTTCATGACAACACCGTATTCCATTTACTCACTTTATCTTTAGAAGTTTTCGCATTGTCAATGGTTTTAAGGTCATGTTGCTGTGAAATACAGCTATAATTATGTTCCTTTGGAACAGAAATAGTGGCTTTTAAGTGGCATTTCTCCCTCACAATTTTAATAGTGGCTGAGAAGTCATATTTATAATTTTTTGGGGTCATGTTGCTGTGAGATACAGCAATAATCATGGTCCTTTGGAACAGAAATGTGGCTTTTAAGTGGCATTTCTCCCTCACAATTTTTAAAAGTGGCTGAGAAGTCATATTTATAATTTTTGGGGGTCATGTTGCTGTGAGATACAGCAATAATCATGGTCCTTTGGAACAGAAATGTGGCTTCTAAGTGGCATTTCTCCCTCACAATTTTTAACAGTGGCTGAGAAGTCATTTTTATAATTTTTTGGGTCATGCTGCTTTGAAATGCAGCAATACTACAGGTCCTATTATAAAAAAAATGTTGTTTCTAACAGACATTTGTTCTTCACAATTGTCCAAAGTGGCTCAAGGTCATGGTTTGAATTTTTGGGGGCATTTTGCTGTGACATGCAGCTATACTACAGGTCCTATTATAAAAAAAATGTTGTTTCTAACAGACATTTGTTCTTCACAATTGTCCAAAGTGGCTCAAGGGTCATGCTTTGAATTTTTGGGGGCATTTTGCTGTGACATGCAGCTATACTACAGGTCTTATAAAAAAAAAATGTTGTTTCTAACAGACGTTTGTTCTTCACAATTGTCCAAAGTGGCTCAAGGGTCATGCTTTGAATTTTTGGGGGGCATTTTGCTGTGACATGCAGCTATACTACAGGTCCTATTATAAAAAAATGTTGTTTCTAACAGACATTTGTTCTTCACAATTGTCAAAAGTGGCTCAAGGGTCATGCTTTGAATTTTTGGGGGCATTTTGCTGTGACATGCAGCTATACTACAGGTCCTATTATAAAAAAATGTTGTTTCTAACAGACATTTGTTCTTCACAATTGTCCAAAGTGGCTCAAGGGTCATGCTTTGAATTTTTGGGGGCATTTTGCGATGACATGCAGCTATACTACAGGTCCTATTATAAAAAAATGTTGTTTCTAACAGACATTTGTTCTTCACAATTGTCAAGAGTGGCTCAAGGGTGATGGTGCTGTCAGAAACAGGAATAGGTAGGACACTGTTAATGGACACATATTGCAAAATAACTTGTTTTTGCAAGATCTTTAACATAGCTATCAATCCCTGTATTGAGACAACCCATTTAATACAATTAAAAAAAGAGAAACAAAGACATGGTGGGATTCCATCCTATTTTAAAAAATGTGTTTTCTAGAATTAAACTACTAAAAAACTTGCATGTACAAAATAGCTGGTAAAAAATTCCTCTGAATTGTACAAGGGAGGTACAGGAAAACTTGACCAGATGTAGGTTATTCAGAGGACATGGAGTATGGAGCAAGCGCTACCCAGGACAGGGACAGTATATGTCCAGTGAAACTAAAATGGTGGTTGAAAGACTCCTTTTTCCGGCACTTTTTAATCTGGGGTCATGCAGGTTTGGGGCTGATGCTGTGGCCCAGGACAGGTATAGTCAATGTCCAGTGAAACTAAAATGGTGGTTGAAAGACTCCTTTTTCCGGCACTTTTTAATCTGGGGTCATGCAGGTTTGGGGCTCATGCTGTGGCCCAAGACAGGGATAGTCAATGTCCAGTGAAACTAAAATGGTGGTTGAAAGACTCCTTTTTCCGGCACTTTTTAAATCTGGGGGTCATGCAGGTTTGGGGCTCATGCTGCGGTCCGGGACAGGGATATTCAATGTCCAGTTCAAGTAAAATGATGGTTCAGATCATACTGCCTTCTGGCACTTTTTAATTTGTGGGTGATGCAGGTTTAAGGCTCATGCTGTGGTGCAAGACAGGGATAGTGAATGGTCTGTGAGTTTTTTTCTGTGACTTTTATAACCTAAGTGTGTTGCCTAAGATATAGCACGTATCCATTTGACTGTTATGGATGTTAATTCCAGCTTCTCCAGCCCTGTTTGGGTGTAAGAATGAAGGTGTTGTTGCTCTCCCATAGACTTTAATGGTCATCGATCATAATCTACCATCGACCATCGACTATCTTGTCGATGATGGTCGACTATCGACCATCGACCGATGTCGATGGCCAACGTAATCGCTCAACACTACCTAAGACCACTATGCTGACAAGCAGAAGTGCTAACCACTCAGCTACATGGTAGCTGCTCAGAGACCTTTACATAAACAGAACTTTGTTTGACTAGAGTGAGCACACTGTGGGCAAAGACATGATGATGTTAGTTTGCTGGTCACATGCAGTTCAAACAAATCCTACACACCCCCTTTACAGCACACTGAAAGCTGACGCAGGACAACCAAGAATGAAATGCCTTCATGGCATAGCCTCTTCAATAATACACAAACACTTATATAGTACAATTTTAATTCTTTTTCCAAATTTCCAAAAATATCAAATTCTAACCAAGTGTTCTCTCTTCTGCAACTCATTATTTTAGGTAGCATAGCCGCCATGATTATTATCCTCCTTCTCATAAAATGAAATTATCAGCTTCTTGGTAGCCTACAGACAATACAAGTCATGAAGATGATAGAGTAATATATATATATTCAGGGGAGATAAGTGACATGTCAATTATTTGCAGCGAATACGCGCCGCAAGTAATGACAGTCTATGGGGCCAGCGGGCTGCTGGCCACCCGTGTTGCAGGAGTATGCGCCGATCAGCGAGACTCCCAAACACCAGGTGTAATTGCAGGGCATACTCTACCTCTTTATGCGCTGCCAAATGACTTAAACAATCTATACCAATTTTGGGCCATAGATAAAGCAGGTCCTTTTGGAAGGTTTTTGTCATGATCATGCCCAGCAAACCCACAGCTATGGGTTTTGGTCGCTGACCAGGGCCGATGCGGCGAAAGCCATGGTTTTTTAACTGAGGCCTTGTATTGGTTTTCCAGTGTGAACTTGGTCTGTTCCTCTGTGTGCTTGATTGATTCCTGGCCAACGCCCGTGTGCCAGGAATCTTCCAGCACACTCTTAGTTAACTTTGTTCCTCTTGATGGACAGCTCTGATCTCCTATCCGCTCTTGTGTTGCCTTGCTCTGTTCCCTTCCTACCTTGCCTGCTACAGAGTCTGTTTCCTGCCTATAGTTCGCATGTATCTCCTATATTTATCCTTCTTTGCTCCTGAGCTTTGCTTGGATCTCGGTTTCGCTTTGTCTCACGATTTTGTACTGCACTGCCCGTCTGTTGCTATCTTGGCCTGTCCGACTACGCTTGCTTGTTTGTCTCGGTCTGTGTTTCACTTGGCTCAGTGTAGTCATCAGTCATCTGGTTGTGGCCGGCCTATTAAGGGGCCGGGTTCCTCAAAAGGCAGGGACAGAGGCTGGGACCAGTGTCAGGGCCTCACTTGTCCCTGACAGTCCCTGTCAGTTTTAGAGTTTTAGCTTTCATCATTCTTGACATGTTTGCAAAAAGTCAGAGCTCGCCATGAACCATGTCTGTACTTTATGCATGACCAAACAACTGGACCAGTTTGCACCACATTTAACACAAAGGTAAATCTGGCACTTCTGAAGGTTTTAGTCCAAGTTTTAGCTCTCTAGGGTGTACCGTTCTCTACATATTTACAAAAAATTAGAACTCACTGTTAACTGACTGTACTTACATCACTCTAATAAATTGAAACCATTTCCTCCAGAAAGGAACCCTTGGATGAAAGACTCCTCAGCCATCTCCAAGCTGAAAAAATTAATCACAGTCAACAGCGAGCTGCTCAAACTCTCTAGAAGACATGAAACATGACTGCTGTCACAATGATACAGATGAGCAGCAGAGACTCCCCAGTAGATCCAAACCCATATCTAGACTGACCATATGCACCACAGCCAACAGCAAGCTGTTCAAACTCTCCAGAAAACTGAAATATGACTGCAGTCACAGTTAGACAGGTGAGCAGCAGAGACTGCCCAACATGCCCAAACCAATCTCCAGGCTGACCAGATGCATCACAGCCAACAGTGAGCTGTTCAAACTCTACAGCAGACTAAGGCATGACTGCAGTCTTAGCAAGACAGATGAGCAGCAGATACTCCCCAGCAGACCCAAACTTGTCTCCAGCCTAACCAGCAATCACATGCACAGACAAGAAACAATTAAATGGAACAGATCCATACAAACTCAGATAACTTGGCTGCTATATAGATATAATCTAAATTAAAAGTTGGATAATGTATTAGATATATTGCATCAACTAGCACGTATCCTTAGTTACAGTCTGTATACTGAGAACTATGGAATAATAAGATCTAAGAGCTTGTTGACTATTTCCAAAAACAACTCGGAGAATTGTGAATACAGATCTGAAAAGTATATGGGCTGTAACTCCGGATCAGTAGAAGATAACAAATGAAATGTATGGACAAGGCTCACAAAATGTATAAAATGATGTTCATAGGTGGACATACTCTGAAATCATTGTCGTTATCCATATCAGTACTGTTCACAGTGCAGCATGTATTACAATAATGATGACACTATGATAAAATAGCCTTAACTCTATTAATGTTGAAAAGTAAGGACTCTCCAGCAAAACGTGTTCTAAGCACAAAACCTAAGACATGTAATAGGCAAATATTGTACGAGACTGTTGGAATTTGCAGGTTATGAGCTTTCTTACAGGAAAGTACATTTAAAATTAAGATTTACACATTAAAATGTGTGAAAAGTATCTTCATGCTGCTTTATGTGTTCAGGATATGACTGATAGGACATGTATGTACAGGGCTGTGCCAGTTTACATGTCTTAGGTTTCGTGCTTACAACACGTTTTGCTGGAGAGTCCTTACTTTTCAGCATTAATAGAGTTAAGGCTATTTTATCATAGTGTCATCATTATTGTAATACATGCTGCACTGACAAAATTAGGTGCATTATAGAGCACCCACGGGACTTTTTAATGCGCCTGAGATCGAGGGGGCGTGCTGGAGGCATGTCGCACTACAACCGAATTATTCTACACATTTATAACTTTACTATGACAAAACCAAGTGCATTACTGCTGGAACAGGTAAAGTATGTTAAAAAATGGTTTACCTGAGCCTGATTTGTTGATTTGGAGCTAGAAAGCGCTAAATCTATGACCCACTGTAGAACAGGTTCATAGATTCAGGCATATTCTACACTACTAATGCACGCAACAAAATTGGCGCCTAGGCGCCAAAAGTCATACGTGGTGCCCCCAGTCCCCAATCTGGGGCATGTGGGGGCAGGGAGAGGGGCATTAAAGACAAAAGCAGTTTTAAAGTAGATGGAACTTCAAAAGTGAAATGCCTCCTGTTCATTGGCATACCAGTTATCGTCACAAACTGAGAGGGACAAAATCCTTGGTATATTACTCTGGAAAAATGCAATGTGCCTTTGTCAGGTGTAGGAATTTATTGAAAACATTCAAATCTGTTAATAACGTTTATGTCCAGTGATTATATCTAGAAACTGTCTATATACTGTTTGCCTAAACCATTCTCTATCTCTATTACCCTTGACCAGTTTACTTCAGATACTATACACCTGGAATGCATAGCTTATGCAAGATAACTACCTTCAGGATGTACCTGTTCTGAAAGATGCTGAAATAACGTATGGACTCATAATGGCTCACAAATATTAGCTTATACAGCAAGAGCAGACAAAGATGGCGCAGAAGTATATTTAAACCAGCACAACATCCAAGTCAGATGCATTTCACTGGACAAAACAACTCCATTTAAGGAAATGTGTTTTGCTGAGACTGTGCAATATTATGCAACGCATGCAGAAATGAAGGATTGATGTATATCACCATATATGAACATGTATTTGATTTCCTTATAAACTTGCCTCCCCAAAAGCTAATTAACCAATAATCAAACAACACATACTTATGACAATGTATACGTATCACATACTATAAAAGTCTGTACTTCCTTATAATAAATCAGAACTGCTTTCCAGACAAATTTGTGTGGATGGTACTTCCTGGAGCTCCAGCTGTTTACAGCAAATATATTAATTTGGAGGAGATAGCAATTGGCAAGAGTACAGATAAAAGGTTAAATTTGTACTTTACACCTTGGCCAAGATGTCAGCACTGTTCAATGTTGAGTGTCCTGGTGGTTAGGAGGAACAGCATTTAAATGGTGTTTCACTGACCTGATACCACTGCTATAAAAGGCTTTCATGGTCCACCGCAAGATAGAAATCTTAATCGATGAGTGCCACTTTTGTCTCTGATGCAATCATAGAAAGAGATTGGTCTTGAGACCATGTGAGCAAAGCCATGAAGAGGCCTTCAAACAGGAACATCACACTGGTCCTACTCCCATGTTATGGAGTGGCATAATGTATGGTAGCCTCTAGTCTTCATTTCAGGTACACTTACAGCTCAGCGTTACTTCGATTTGATAGTTGAACCAGTACTACGACCATTTCTCAAGAGTGACTCAGGCCACCTGTCATTAGTGCGACTCTGAACAGCCTGCATGGCTTGCCCGTGCTTCCATGACCTGCTGCTCTCCAGACTTGTCTCTCATTAAACACATCTGGGACGTCAATGGTCAGCAATGGCAAAGGAGCGGCCAACAGCCAATCTTGACAATTTGCCTAGGTTCATTCAGCATGGCATATTCCTCAACCATTGATAACCTCATTGATAGAATGCTAAGGGTACGGTCACACAGCTGATTTTCATGCTGTTTTTGGCAGTTTATTTTCATTGATCCCTATGTAAAACAGCGTTGTAGTTCAAACACAGCAAAGTTTTTCTGCGTGTTTCTATCGCTTCTTTGGAAAATGTTTTGGGCGCTGAAAAAGAAGTCTCATGTCAATTCTTGAAGTGTTTTTAATGCTAAATATCCCCTAAGGAATCAATGGAGAGCTTCAAAATCTCGTCCACAACTTTGGCGTGGTTTTAGACGTGGTTTTTGCCGCATTTTTGGTGCGTTTTTCGGCGCTGTTTTTGCCCTGGCTATTAATTTGCATGGGTTTATTAGCGTTGGAAAACCTTGTTGAAAAATTGATCAAAACCTAATCAAATTCCCGTCAGAATCTTGTCTGAAAAGTGCTTTACTGAGGCACTTTTCAGATTAGGTTTTTCACTGATTTGGACACTGAATTTTCAGCGTCCAAATCAGTCGTGTGAACAGACCCTCAGACGTGTTAATGTATGTATTTCTGCATGTGAATTTCATAGTCGATAATAAATAAATAGGATGTTTTTAATATTTTTTTTAATTTTTTTATCATTTACATACCATTAACATGTCTATTAATCCTGTGGTTTCCATAACCCCAAGACTTTTCCTTCTTGGTGTTGCAAATGTTTAATGTTGAAGAGTTAAGCTATAGCTGCAACCTCAGCTACTCAGCTGTTACACATTTATTCTAGCTGCCTTGAAGATGAATAGTAAGAGATTAATTGATGTCTTATTATTTATTTTATTCATTATACATAGCACCAATATATTCCTCAGCGCTGTACAGAGATTGTCATGATTCACATTGGCCCCTGTCCCCATTTGGGATCATAATCTAAATTCCAGATTAACGTGGAATTTTTGGAACTGGAGCACCCATAGGAAACCCATGCAAACCCTTAGAGAACATAGTGTACAAACTCCTTGCAGATGTCGTCCCTGATGGGCTCTTAGTGCCTTCACTTCATTGTCGCTATAATGTCCATGTCGCTACTAGGGCTCAATGCTGTGATACATTTTTTCTGCAGGGTGAATCTTCAAGGTGTTTTCTAGTTTTACATTAAAGGGGTTTTACCACGATCTAATGTTGACATGGGATTCTCCAAAATGGGTATTTAATCACTTTTCTAAATATATGTCATCAAAAAAAAGTGAAGCTTTTGAGAGCTACAGCCTGACTTACATGCCCTTGGTTTCCTGACAGTTTACATTAGACACGACTAGGAGCTGACAGGAGCTGATCTGGCCGCGCTTGCATTGTTTGCATTTCTTATCTGATGGCAGGGAACATGAACAAGCTTTGAAGGGGCTGGGGAGAAAGATCCTGTGTCTTTTGTATAGAGAATCCACTGGTTGTAATGTAATTATCTCATTAAACATGTAGAAGCTCCCTGGCTCTCTGCTCAGCCTCCCTCCCTCTTCCCCTGCAGCCGTTAGTGAAGGAATGAAAGAAGGCTGCCTGCTGAGCTTATCTTTTCTCCTGAGCAAATAAGAGGGAGAAATAAAACGCATATAGCTTGTGCACAATACAGTTCTCCTCTGTGGATTAGCAAAACAATGTTGGCTCAACTACAGAGACTATCAGGAACGTGCACGAGAGGTGGAGTGATGACATCACAGAGGAGGTACTTGTTTTTTTAAACACAGTAACACAACGCCCCTTTTTTTCAAGCCTCAAGAGGGGAGTATCAGCCTGTTAGGTGAGGAACTCACTTCTTGGCAAAACCCCTTTAACACAAATTTCATACAATTCTTTCACTGTGTGACATTTATCTCCCAGCGATAGATGCCTCCTTCCAGTGACTGTGGTGATCCCAGTAGTCGGTCCCCCTTCCATTTTTAACATTCACTTTGATCCTATGGATAGTTGATAAATATTTTTAGTAAGAAAACACCTATAATCATTGTTTAGTGAAAAGTCAGGCAATGTTTCAATATATTTTATGTAAACTCTTTACTGGTTTCAAATTCTTTGTGAGCTATCTGGGAATTAGAATATTCTGAATTCCATCATGAAGCTGAAATCCTTTCCCATATTTAATATTTTCCCATAGCTCATGTCTTGCTACAGTTGTATCTGTTCTAGACAATCCTCAGTAACTCAAACAGCCTGGACTTCACACTTGCACCATTTACTGCACTGATACATTCTGGCAAACTGTTAGCACAAGAGACAGATTTAATGTTATATTTTACAGAATATTGCTTAGTCTGGACAATAAATCCTCAACTGCAAGACGTATTTGATCAGCAAAGGGTTTCAGCATCAAAAATATTCCCATTAACCAAGGAAGTAGGCCATGTCGCCATGCTGCAGTCATACAGATGAAAGTCAGTCAACCTAGACACCACAGTTTGTTTTTTTTTAGTTTGGGGCTGGGGGATACTTGTTAAAAAATAAATGTTAGACAAAGCTGCTGCAATGAAATAAAAAAAATCTCATACTCACCTTTCTACTCACCACCATTTCAGGGCCAACACTACCGGTGGTCTTCCCATCCTTCCTCCATTGGTAAGTATGCTGGGACAAAAGCTCTGCCCTTAAAGGAGTTTTCCCATCAGGCTGTTTTACAGAACCTGCTAGTCACAGCCAGCTTCAGGCTGTGGGTGGTTCTGCATAAGTGATTGGCATTTCAGTTCTCTTATTTCTAGCAGAGTCTGTAGGGTATGTTCACGCGGAGCATTTGAGGGGCATACTTTGGAGCGTATCTGTGTCAAAGGATGCAATAAAAATATTGTACAAATACAACACTCATTTGGGGCTGTGTAAAATCATCATCATGTCGATGAGTTTATGATCGTATTTCATGGCGCGTACTGTACACTAATAAAAAGAAGTGACCTGTCATTGATTTCATGCACTTTGCATGGGGAGAAATAGAAAGGTATAAGAGGCAGAAAGCTGCCTCAGGCCATTGCAAGTTGAAAGTACCCGCTTACAAGCGTGGACTTTCAACAGCACTAACAAACACGTATCACGGCACGTAGCTGTGCACGCCACATTATGCCGTGTGAACATATCGTTAGAGGGACATTGGTGATGCAGAAATTGTAACAGCAGGGCACAAGGTTACATAGCTTTAAGGGGTTAAAGTGTCACCATCCATGGCCTGCGCTCTAGAGCAGAGAGAGGTGATCAGTAACTAGAGAAACTTGTGTCAATGATCTTAACTCTGAAAGGAAGCAAAATCAGAACAGCAGTGTATTTGATAATATTTATTTACTTCAGCCTACATGTTTAAAGGTAATCAATCAGATGGGAATACTGCTGCATGTGATTGCATTTTCTATTACAGTCCTGGGATGGAGTATCTATTAGATGTTATATACATGCTGCGGGGGAATGAGCTGTTAGAGGAAGACAAAAGCTGAAAGAAAGACAGAAAAATTGCTCAGATATCTAGAATTCATTATATCTCACCCAGGACTTGATTGACAGCTTACACTGCTCAGTGCTGCTCTATAATGTCCTCCATACTGCTGGTTCTAAGGGTGCGCTACGGAGAGATAGAGAAGTAGGCTCTTGTTATGTGTGAGTATCTGTGTGTGTCTGTGTGTAGTAGAAGAGTGAAGAAATCAGGCGATACCTTTTTCAGGCTAACTGAGTATATTTGATGGTGAGCTTTCGAGAGAACTAGCTCCCTTCTTCAGACATGATGTTATACAAGAAATTGAAAATTCACAGACTTTTTATACACAAAAGACCTGGACCTTCAAAGAAACTTCGAATTCTTAACAATAACAAAATGCAATATAAGCAGAAAGTTATTTACAACAGGTCAAGCAGTCAACTATCTGGAAACTTGTGAGGCATGACAGAGGGGGTCAGTATTTCTGCGTCTTATCTAGCAGCCATCAGGCCGTGATTTGTGACCATCACAGTTCACACATAGTTTGACATAAAACTAGCATGAATATTTAGCCCATTTTGCAGAGTCTGAAATGTTTGCATTAATTTAAATTCCCACTCCTTTCTCTCCCTCTGTGTCTTAAAGTGTCCCATTAAAACCATAATTTTCAGATCTTCAATACAGTGGTCCTCTCTGGAGAAGTGTTGTGCCACTGGAAGATCAGTTCTACTGTTATTAATAGTGAATCTATGTGAGTTCATGCGCTGGCCCCTAGTTGTAACCTACAACCCACAGATGGAGATCCTACGAAAGTTTGCCAAGGAACTTCAACCTGTGCTACATAAGGACAATAGACTCAAAGACATATTCCCAGTCCCCCCTCTCCTTTCCTTTCGGCAACCACCAAACCTGCGGCGTATTATTGTCCGGAGCGCCCTGAAGGCCCCAACTGAAAATGGCAGCTCACCCTGCCTGCAGAACAGGTGCAAGACCTGCAGGCACATCCACACTGCTGACAGTGTACCTGTCCCACAGTCACAGCAGGTGCACAGAATTAGGGGGACATTTTCCTGCAGGTCTAGCAATGTGGTGTATCTGATTATGTGTGCGCAATGTCCCATCACAGGCCTTTATGTGGGGGAAACAGGGCAGAGACTCAGCCAGCGCATGAACTCACATAGATTCACTATTAATAACAGCAGAACTGATCTTCCAGTGGCACAACACTTCTCCAGAGATGACCATTGTATTGAAGATCTGAAAATTATGGTTTTAATGGGACACTTTAAGACGCAGAGGGAGAGAAAGGAGTGGGAATTTAAATTAATGCAAAAATTTCAGACTCTGCAAAATGGGCTAAATATTCATGCTAGTTTTATGTCAAACTATGTGTGAACTGTGATGGTCACAAATCATGGCCTGATGGCTGCTAGATAAGACGCAGAAATACTGACCCCCTCTGTCACGCCTCACAAGTTTCCAGATAGTTGATTGCTTGACCTGTTGTAAATAACTTTCTGCTTATATTGCATTTTGTTATTGTTAAGAATTCAAAGTTTCTTTGAAGGTCCATATCTTTTGTGTATAAAAAGTCTGTGAATTTTCAATTGTATAACATCATGTCTGAAGAAGGGAGCTAGTTCTCTCGAAAGCTCACCATCAAATATACTCAGTTAGCCTGAAAAGGTATCGCCTGATTTCTTCACTCTTCTACTACTTTCTATGGCTAACACGGTACAACATTATACTACTAGCTGTCTGTGTGTAGACAGTGAGGAAAATAAGTATTGGATACACTTGCGATTTTGAAAGTTTTCTCACCTACAAAGAATGGAAAGCTCTGTCATTTTTATAGAAGGTATACTTCAAGTGTGAGAGAGAGAATTAAAAAAAAAAATCTCATTGTAGGATTTTTAAATAATTAATTACCATTTTATTGCATGAAGTAAGTATTTGATTACCTACCAACCAGCAAGAATTCTGGCTCTCACAAACCTGTTAGTTTTCTTAAAAATCCCTCCTACTCTGCACTCATTACCTGTATTAATTGCACCTGTTTGAACTTGTTACCTGTATAAAAGACACCTGTCTACACACTCAATCACACTCCAACCTCTCCACCATGGCCAAGACCAAAGAGCTGTCTAAGGACACCAGGGACAAAATTGTAGACCTGCACAAGGCTGGGATGGGCTACAGGACAATAGGCAAGCAGCTTGGTGAGAAGGCAACAACTGTTGGCGCAATTATTAGAGAATGGAAGAAGCACAAGATGACTGTGAGTTTTCCTCGTTCTAAAGCTCATGTAAGATCTCATCTCATGGGGTAAGGATAATTCTGAGAAAGGTCAAGAATCAGCTCAGAACTACACAGGAGGACCTGGTCAATGACCTGAATGGAGCTGGCACCACAGTCTCAAGATTACCTTTTGTAACACACTATGCCGTCATGGATTATAATCCTGTAGGGCACACAAAGTCCCCCTGCTCACACCAGCAGATGTTCAGGCCTGTTTTACGTTCCCCTATGACCATCTGGATGATCCAGAGGAGGAATGGGAGACGGTCATTTGGTCAGATGAGACCAAAATAGAACTTATTGGTCTCAGCTCCACACACCGTTAGGAGGAAGAAGAAGGATGATTACAACTCCAAGGACACCGTCCCGACCATGGAAACCTCATACTTTGAGGGGGAAAGGCTTTCTGCAAACAGTACAGGACGACTGCACTGTATTGAAGGGAGGACAGATGGGGCCTTGTATCGTGAGATTTTGACCAACACTAAGAGCATTGAAGATAGTTTGTGGCTGGGTTTTCCAGCATGACAATGACCCGATGTACACAGCCAGGGCAACTAAGTAGTGGCTCCATAGGAAGCATTTCAAGGTACGGGAGTGGCCTAGCCAGTCTCCAGACCTGAACCCAATTGTAAATATTTGGAGGGAGCTGAAACTCAATGTAGCCCAACAACAGTCCCGAAACCTGAAAGATCTGGAGAAGATCTGTATACAGGAAGGTGCTTAAATCCCTGCTGCAGTGTGTGCAAACCAGTCAAGAACTACAAAAAACATTTGACCTCCTTAATTGCAAAAAAGCTTTCTGTTCCAAAAATTAAGTTCTGTTTTTCTATTATATCAAATAATTATTTCATTCAATAAAATGCAAATTTCTAGATTTTTTTTTTTTTTTTTTTAGATTTTGTATACAGACCACTCCATTCTTTGTAGGTGGGAAAACTTATAAAAACACCAGTGTATCAAATAATTATTTTCCCCACTGTTTGTGTCTGTGTGTGTATGAGAGTGTAAATGTGTGTCGTGTATCTGAGACATCATAGCAGCTATTTGAAATGGGTTTTCTGGTTTATTATTTTTTATTTAATTAATCTCATTATGGCAAAAACAATTTGTATTCACGTTATTGAATTTGTATGTATGTTACATGTGTTTTTACATTAGACAGTATGATGTTTATGTCCGTAAATGATGACGTTCTGTTCGGAATGAATGTCATTCCTTACTACTGCATATTCCATAGAAGCTCCAGCCTCCTGACTAGCGGAGGTAATTATCTACTGGGCATGCCCGCTAGTCGGCACTTTTATAGTGTATAAAGTAGTAAGAGATGACGTTTTGAGCAGAGCGTCATCATTTACGGCCATAAACATAATACTGTCAATAATGGGAAACTAGTAAGCCCCAGAATTCCCTAGAGGACTACACTCACCCTAAACACCTATCCACAGGAGAATTGCTCCGAAAAGAGCGACCCTGTCAGGAACCTCGCTCTATTACTAGTTTCCCATCTATGCCAGATCCCCCCTCAGATTTTTGTTTCCTTTATTAATAATTTTATTGAAGTCTAAAACAAAGCAAGTACAGCAATTATATACAGATCATACATAGGAAAACTACAATTTTACGAGAACCTAATTTTTGGAGCACAAGGGACTCTTTTAATGGTCAGGTGTTTCCTGCTCTATTGATTGTACAAACATTTTATGTGCATGTTTTAGTTTAGCCTTTTTTCTTTCCATCCCTTTTACCACTGTCTGGAGCCGCTAAACCAAAACCACAAGCAAATTTAGGAATAACAAAAAGAGACAAGGGAACGTGTTCAAATTGACAATGGAGCCAAAAATGAGGAAAATCCTGTTGAGCTACAAAGGAATCCAACAGGTAGTGTAGTTAGTCAAAAATCCTGTGACAAATATATTTAAGAGCAGGGAATAAATACAACAAGGTATAATGCTCAGTGCAGCATATACACAACTATAACTGGCAACTAGTAAAGTAACTCAATGAGTAATATAGTTTGCCTTCTAGTAGGATTGAAGAGCATCCTGGCCGCGTCCAGAAGAGCAGTGGCCACCATGTCAGAGAGATGTGACTGGAGTGAAGGGAGTTAATTATGATACAAGTCATTTGTTCTAAGCAGAAGTAATGACTATTGATAATACCAACACCATTACCAGTTCCTGACCGGGCTCTTTACCCCCTTTCTGATCAATCACCTTTTTAATTTTTTTTAGTCGATGTTGGTTTAAACAAATACGCTTTCTCGGCCTCAATTTTTCTTTTTTTTCACCTTTTTCCATGATACATAAGGCTTTATTTTTTACGTAATTTTTACATAACTTTTTTTAATAATAAGGGGGAAAATGGTGAAAATAAACTTTTTCACATTTTTATTATTTTTTTTGTAACAGCAGAAAGTAGCACTAAAATTAGTTCCCTAATTGTGTCCCTTTTTTGTTATAAAAAAAACAAAATCTGTTCAACACATCCGTTTTGAAGAATAAACGTATAGGTGCACACTGGTGTGGCAGTCAAAAGCTATGCAAACACAATACAATATCAGCAGCACTCTATAAGGCACTAAAAACCATCAAAAAGGACATAAGAATTTTTTGGAACAGCATTTCTGCGACTATGGAATGTATGAAAAAATTTGAGGTTGTTAGTGTGCATTTTTGATCAAAACTGTAAATGCCCACCTACCACGGCAAGGAGACCCCAATTCAGGTGGGAACCTACGCTACATGTCACCTCTCTTGGTGTCTGTTCAGACCTCCACACTTCAGGGTTAGAAGGTTCCAGCTATAAACCTGATCTAATTGAAAAGCCTGTGCAGGTAGGTGGAGTACATAAACCAAGATGGGAACCAGCCACTTCCCCATACTTTTTTGTAATGGACATTTTTATATAGGTGATATACAGTTGCAGTTTGAGCTAGTTCATTAATTGTTTATGTTTTGGAGGGTTTATTTTTTATATTTTTATTTTACATATTGTACCCCCTATAGAGTCAGAAAAGGACGTTTGGAGGAGAGGAGGAAGAATTTCATCATATTTCTTTTTCTTTTTTCCTGTTCCTCATTTCCCCTGCCATTGGGCTTGATATGCTAGCCCCAGTATAAGGGGAAATGTGGCCCCTATTACTGACTGTGGCACTGACCTGGGTCTGATAAGCAGGTCCTGCAGTTACCAAGCCCTAGTGATGAGGTCTTTGCAACGTTATATGCTGAACACCCATATGCTGAAAGTCATTGGCCAGCACAACTGTTTATCCAGTTGACGGTTATCAGTAAATTTCACTTGTCTCATTTATAAAACATATACTTCTGCCATCAAATCTGTGTTACAAAATAGGGGCATGGGTACAAATATTGCACTAATACAGTGGTCTGCAAAGTGCGGCCCTCCAGCTGTTGGGAAACTACAACTCCTATCATGCATTTATATAATCTGTATCAGTGGGCAGGATGGGAATTGTAGTTCCCCAACAGCTGGAGAGCCGCACTTTGCAGACCACTGAACTAATATACAGTAAGTGTCCATCAGACACCTGCAGCGATTTTGCAAACTATAATTTGATTGTGCTTTGAAAAAAAAATCTGCTCTTCTACGTTGTGCAGCAATTTAAAAAATCTACATCCATGTAAAGAAACTTCTATGCATGCTCCATTGCTGTTTGTGCCAAAAACATGAAAGGTGCTTACGAAATCTGATAGATGCGAGAAAAATTTACTTCAATGCAACTATATGCTAAACCTGCCATTATTGGATTAACCCCTTCTCGCTGCACCCATTTTTGGTTTCCGTCCAGGGCTGCCATCAGTCATCTATTAATTGTTTCAGGGCCCCATAGAGCCAAATCAAATGGGGCCCTCACCCATTACTAGTTCCTATTTGTTTAATGTATCAGTGGGCCCCTTTTGATTACAGCCCCTGACAAGAGTACTGCTTGTACTGCGCTATTGGCACCCCTGTTTCCGTCACATTAATTTTTGATGACTTTTTAATTTTTCTACACAAATGTATGAGGGCTGTTTTTGACAAGATGTACTTCTTAATACCATTGGTACCCTTGACCATACCATATAATGTGCTGGGAAACCCCCCAAAAATTGTGGGATGGAATCAAAAAATATCGCAATTGCGTAATTTTATTTTTTTTTGGGGGGGGGGGGGGTTAGAATTTATGGAGTGCACTATGTTAAATAAATGACATGTTCTGCAGGACAGTACGATTCCAAATTTTTAGAGTTTGTATTATGTTTTATTACTTTTATGAAAACTTAAGTGTGGAGATTCAAAATTGCCTTATCCACACGCCTATATAGGCGCTCTCCCTAAGGAGAGATCTTCCCTTTCTGAGCCACTCATTGCCTCCCAGCCAAGCCAGAATCGCTCTGCTCTGTACTGACGAGGAGCAAGAACCCCAAAACAGCTGTGTACAGATGGGTGATGCTGGCTTGGCTAAATATCCCTTTTGCTTTCCAAAGACCCAGTGGGTCAAAAGCAAATTGAGGATTTGTTACATCCAACAGAGAGCGCGTGAGATTCTCAGCTCCTTTCCCATAATGCCTTGTGATAGCAATTGACTAATAATATATGTACTAATAACAAATGTAGTATCAGGGTGTGTGTTAATGTATACACCCAGATATAGGGCAACGAACAGCCCACGCCTTACAGCCCCTACCGCATTAATGCACCTTCACCACAAGCATTATTTTTTATTGTCATATAATCATTGCTTTGTTAAAGTTATTAGACATTATTTTTAAAACAAATTGATACTTAAAAAATGCAATAATTAGTTTCCCCCCCCCCCCATTTTAAGGGTTGTAAGATAGTTACAAATGGTTAAAGGGGTGTCCCAGGCCCTGATATTGCTCGTTTGTCTGTCGGGGTATAAATAGAAATAGAAGATAAGGCGCATACTTATTTACTTACAACTCCTCTCCTTAAAGGGGTTGTCTCACTACAAAGATTGCTTTTTACTTTAAAGATCTTGCAAAAACAAGTCACTTTGCAATATATGTCCATTAACAGTGTCCTACCTATTCTGAGATATTCCCTCTTGTATGGGCTGCATCAGCTCCTCAGGTCGCTATAGCTACAGACCTGTTTGATCTCTCCTGATAGGCTGCCAGCACTGGTTACTATAGCTACAGACCTGGCTTCTTCTGCAGCCTAGTAGAAGCCAGTAAACACGCCCCTGAATTCAAAGTGAAACCAAGAAAACAGTACTGAGGTAAGATGAATCAATGTAGTAAGACAACCCCTTTAAGCTCAGCCATTCAGCCTCTATGTTTAGCGGTGACCCACCTCTCTGGTGCAATCAATGGAGATCGGGCTGAACAGCAGGGGAGCAGGGAAGTAAGTAGAGCTTGTTTTATAGCTTTCACCAACTCTGACCATTTTAATGAAAAAAAAAATAAAAATACAGTCATCCCCATTAATTTTGAAGACAATGAGTTTCAAACCAAGCATAGTTTTAATACTGTAAATGTGTCTTGCCATTACTTGCATGGGTATTATCGATTTAAAGGAATTTACCTTTCCTGTAAGTTACTCCACTTTAGGTCATGGAGATAAGATAAAACATCTGGTTAATAAAGATAGTCAGTGAGTTCTGCATGATGCTGACAATCTGGCCTTTCTTAAAGATCAAGGAGAACAGATAGTGATAAAATGCTGCAGTGTAAGGAGATTATGCAGATACTAAGAGTGGACACTGTGACCCAATGACAAGAATTACAAAGAGGGCCTGTTACATGACTTTGCTGAATCTGTAGCAAGATGATTACTTTTTCATATACCCTTGTAGAGACTTATTCACAAAGATCATGTATGGTAGTATGGAAATGTCTATGGAAGAGTGGGTGAGATATATACTGTACAAATATATACAGGGTTGAGTCACAATATTACGACCACTTCTTACTTTAGAGGTTGGTAGCGCATAGCCCATGAAGGAAAACATGTCCTGAGCTGACCTGGTGGGTATGTAAGGTGTGTAATAGGCTGTCTGCAGGTATACATACATTATAATGTATGTATACCTGCAGACAGCCTATTACACACCTTATATACCCACCAGGTCAGCTCAGGACATGTTTTCCTTCTTGAGAGTATATTTATACAGGCAGTCCCTGGGATAGGGACTGTAGGTTTGTTCTTAAATTTAATTTTTATGTAAGTCGGAACAGGTATAGTTATTACATGTAACTCCAGCACAAAGGTTTTTTTTCAGTTTTGGATAGTGCAGGGAGGGTTTTTACATTTGAATTGCTGTCTGTTTCCCTGTTAAGAAGACTTCACCTCATTTTCATGTGCTGCTGTGGCATGCTGGAACTTGTCTTTCCACAGCTATCTGCTGTGGAACAGGGAACTACAAGTGCCAGCACGCCCCATCAGTCTCCGTTTGTAACTAGAGGACAGATGTAAGTCGGAACGGTGTAAGTTGGGGACTGCCTATATATATGTATCCATTATTGCTGTTATGGGTAACAGACGATTTATAGGAGTTGCAAATAGGGATTATTATTGGCAGTATTTCTGACACCGTGTACTGTTTGTGAACTGTTCTCATGCTGCTGTGATGAAAGTGTATAGTAAGTGGTCAAATGACATCATTGCAAATAAATAATGTAGAGATTGTGGAGAATCAAGTGCAATAGATATTTAAGTGATGTGGCTGCTAAGGTGCACAAGGGTGGACCGACCCACTACAGTGGAGAAGCTGACATCCAAAATTAACCAGGGGGCTACCAGACATGTTTCAAAAACAACAATTCAGTGAACCCTACTGCATATGGGGTTCTGAATTTGACCCCCACTGATTGGCAAAGAGTTGTCTTCTGTGTTGTATCACATTTTCTGTTTCATCTAAAGGATGGACGGTGGCGAGATACATCATAGAATAAACACCCTGCAAGCATTGCTGGAAGAACTCAAGCTGGTGGTGGCAGAGTTCTGGTCTCGGGAATGTTTTTGCAGCGTTCTCTGGCCCCACTCATCCATATGGAATTTAAACCAATTTGGGTATGAATCCATCCTTGCAGATCGCCTACACCCATACATGCTGATTGTCTTCCCTAGGACGGATCGGATATTCCAGCAAGACAATATGTCACATGTCTACAAATGTCCCACACTGGTCAGAAGAGCATGACCAAGACTTCCAAGTACAAGCCTGGCCCCTAATTCCCCAGTCTTGAACCCAATTGAGCATCTGTTGGACCACCTCGCTCGCTGTATTTGCTCTATGGATCTTCCCCCACGCGCCCTCCAGCAGCTGTGGGATGCAGTCGGCTCCAGATATCTGTGACAACCTACTAGGACATTACTGAGTCACTTCCAGCCCGTCTAGTTGTTGTTTTTGCTGCATATGACGATTACTCTTGATATTAGCTTGTGGTAATAATAGTTTGACTTGACTATGTATATATCATATTTAAAATTTTCTTAGCTAATCACCTTATATTTACTCCCCGACTAAACTGACATTATTTTAATTAATTAATTAATTAATTAATTAATTAATTATTAACCTCATGGTCATCCTTATGAAGTTTACTATGTGATACAAAAGATGTTACCTTTATTCTTTGGGTTAGTATAATTTCAAGTATACCAAATTTATATAGTTTTTTGTATTTTATTATTTTTTAAACATAAACTTATATTTTAAAATTTTCTTTGCATCACTATGTTTTGAGACCAATAACGTTTTGCATTTATATCTTTAGAGTTCTTTAAGGGTTTATTTTTTACAGGGTGAGTTGCAGTTTGTAATTATACCGTTTTGAGTACATGTGACTACTTAATCTTTTTTTATGGATGACGGAGGTTTTTTTTTTTACAGCCTTCACCTTGTGCTAATAATAACATCCCATTTTTAAGAGCACCTGTGACATCTCCTGACTTGTTTTAGTAAATCCTTGTGTTCCCTCTGAAGTATCAATTCTGGAGCGCCTTCTCTTATAACTCTGTGTTGTGCTGTTCCTCTGTTATTCCTGCAGGAAACCTATTACTGAATCAGTCAGATGGGTGTTACCTTTTTATCAAAATTCTGACTGACACAACTGATTGGACAATGTCAGACTGTGTAGGGACACACCCCCATTTGTTAACACCCAGCTGACATATACAGAAGTAGAAGGAATAACAGTGCAACAGCACAACACAGAGTTATAAGGCTATGTTCACATGGGCAAATTTCGTATTTGTGCCGAAATTACGGTAATCCATAGCTCTCATAGAGAACTATGGATTACGCCTCCTCTCCCCGGGAGTACAATACGATCCTATTGTACTCGCGGGGGGATAAGTGACATGTCAATTACTTGCGGCGAATACACGCCAATCAGCGCGACTCCCAAATCACCCGATGTAATTGCGGCCGTACTGTACGCGCCGCAATTATGCCGTGTGAACATAGCCTAAGAGAAGATACTTCATTTACTAAAACAGATATATCAGGAATGGACATGGGTCCAGATCAGATCAGACATTTATGAATGTGGAGATGATAATTATGATAATTTTTATTGTTTATCTTTTTGTGTTTAAAATGGGAATTGTTTTTATATATTTATTTAACATTTACTATTTAGAAAAAAAATAATTTTCAAGTAACTTTAGTTCCTCTAGGAAAAATAAACATGTGATCACTTGCACAATATACTGCAGTATATCTCCGTTTACACCTTGTTTGTGACAAGATGTAATAGGAGCACAATAAAGACGGAATTGGGGGCCTTTATTAAAGGGATTGTCTCACTACATCGTTTCATCTTACCTCAGTCCTGTTTTCTTGGTTTCACTTTAAATTCAGGGGCGTGTTTACTGGCTTCCACTAGGATGCAGTCGAAGCCAGGTCTGTAGCTATAGCAACCAGTGCTGGCAGAGATTGAACAAGTCTGTAGCTATAGCAACCTGAGGAGCTGATGCAGCCCATACAAGAGGGGATATCTAGGAATAGGTAGGACACTGTTTATGGACATATATTGCAAAGTGACTTGGTTTTGTAAGATCTTTAACATAAAAAGCAATCGTTGCAGCGAGACAACCCCTTTAAGCCTCTGGCTGCAACTTTCAACTGAACAGCTTTCTCAAATTAGATTCCAGGAGGGCTGATCTGGAGTCCAAAGGATGTGCCACCCCTCTGTGTGACAACTCCTGAGCCTTCTTTACATAACCTTATCAACACAATGTTATATCAGTACTTGTACATCATGAGTTGTTAAGGGATTAAATTCTATTTGCTCTTTTGCAGTCATTTTTATTGCTCTCTGCATGTAGCAAATGAATCAACTCTGCTAGATGACCAAAACTATCCTCCCATTTTGTCTATATGGCTCCTATGCAGACCCATATGCTTTTGTATTTACAGAATATAGACAAATCCCGGGTGTAGCGTGAATCTGCTGTTAAGAGTCTATAAGTTAGCATGAAAAAGGAAAAGAGGGGATCAATATAAACCAGAAAGCCTACATATGTAAAATGCAGCGACCTTGAAATGGGCGAGATAATAAAATGCTAGGTATAAGAGAAAGTATGCTTCAAGTAGAACAGGCCACAGTTACACCATGTATGAAGTTGAAAGAATGCTAGCTGCTAAGTATTTTTCGGATATCTGTTATCCTGATCCGGTGGGTGTAACGACAATGGAGGACTACTACAAACAAACCAAACAGGGAAGCACACCAACGGTCACAAGAAATAACAATACAAAGTGTGTATCACTTAGAAGAAGAAAGACTCGTAGCTAGATGATTCAGAAATTAGACAGTGGGTGGATGGTGACAGGTGCATGGTTGTTGGAGATTCAACATGCAAGTTTAATCCAAAAACAAGAGAGTAATAGTAATAACTGATTCTAACTAACTGTCGTATATGTTACCCTAATCCTAACCTTATGGCTACCCCTGACACCGGAACCTTTACCTCTATAACTCACCCAAAAACTATCCCTTAAAAATGCCCCTAAGCTACAATTGACCCTAATACAGAAAGTGGCTCTAGAACCCAGAGACTCCTTGGATAGAGTATAGCAAGACCTAGACAAATACCAAACTGATATTCTCAAAAAATATAAAGTCTAGAACTTATCTCAACCAAAGTTAGGCAAGAAACAACAATATAGTATAACTTTAAACAACTGAAAAAGGTAATAGGTTTCAAGAAACAATAATTTACCATATCAGGACTAGACAGGAGATCTTGCAGCATACTCTGCAACATGCCGGCAAACTCAAGTGAGCTTTCTGGGGACTAGAAGTAGCTAAAGGGTTCCAAGTGCATGGTCAGGTCAGGTGACATGCAAGGATCCTGAGCAATTGTTATACAACCACTCCAAATACACACAACTTAAAGGGGATTTATCGCTTCATCAGTTCGTCTGTTTCACTGTACTTTCAGGTCCTCAACTACTCAAATCCAGGGGCGTTTCTTCCCCTCCCAGCTGGGTGTTTCTTAACTGAAGGGGGGTGACATCATCCCCCCCTTTCACTGTTCATGCTCGCTCCCGAGTCAGTGTGTTTGTTTGAGATCAGTGGGAGGGGATAGCACATCCCTGCTCTTCCCCCCTCTCTGTCTGAGTCCACATGTCACTGTGTTGTTCCTCTCCCTATGCAGTTTTATTTTGTAAGAGCTGTTTGTTTACATACCTCAGGCCTGCATTCAGTCTAGACAGTCTTCTATGAACTCAGAGCACTGATCTCTTCTCCTCTCACAGCTGGAGGTTTGTTACAGTTGAATCCAGTCTTCTATGAACTCATCCAGAGCAGCACAGATCTGTCTCCTTTCTATGTTTACACGCAGCAGCATTAGGCACCGAGCACAATTCTGCTGTTTTCTGATTGTAGAAGCAGCTGCAGTGTTACTGTGCAGCTGCTGGCTGTGCAGAGTGAAATGTTGCCGGCCCCTTATTCTGAGTGAGAGAGGCAGGAATGCACGCTCCCGTGAATACGACCGGGGGCCAGACAGAATGTAAATTAGTAGAGCCGTCAGCCAATGAAATGAAAGGAGGTGGAATCCGACCGACACTGGGGAACAGTGTTTACAGAAAACGAAGATAAGGGAGACAGTGAAAACAAGACAGCTTTGCAAATGACATCCAATTGCAAAGTTGCTTGTTTTCACTGTCCCCTTATTCTGAAGACCATTTAATGTAATGATAAAACCCCTTTAAGACTGACATAACATAACATAGAGACTCCTGCTGAACTATTAAGCAGGAGAGGATGAAATAGCAGAAAAGTTACGACCATTCATAACAATGGAATTGTTATGCAGGACTCTTGACCATATTTTAACTTGCCCAATCTTTCGCTCCTGCACAATACTCTGTTCCCTTTTCCCCATTAAACTTAACATATTTATGGTGGAGTCAGGAGAAGGGGCTGTTGGCCAAATGAGTGTTCAGCCCAATGCGGTCTCATGTTTATGAGTGGTTTAGGATACTATATTCACACTATTGTAGTAATAACAGTAGATCAGACTGGATAGTATTTTTTACAAAGGTTATTTTTAAAGCCCCTATGTCATCTGGAGCAATACTTGTCTATTATGTGTTAATAATATTGCATTGATCTATAAAATATTATTAGCATATTCTGTAATATCATTATCTTAAGTAGCAGTAAAGCATTAAACTTCTGTATAATATATATCCTGTCTACATATATTAATTACAGATTATTCATAGCCATTTTATGAAAGCTGGACAGACGCCTAGTTTCCTGTAGGTGTAACCTGCTCCCGTGCATAATTATATGGTAGGGGCCTTATTAGCCAGGGGATGTTCAACTCTCTATGCACAGCTTGTATGAGCAGAACTGTGCAGAGAGAAATATAAGTCTTCAGCTTTCTCCTTTCTATTATTTTACCATTGGACATTAATTATAACCTCGTCTGTGAGATAAATCATTAATTATAGAAGTAGCTGTTTTCTCAACTTCCCAATAAAGAACACTGCAGTCATCCCAAAAGAGCTGCTTCCTAGCAATAGTAGATTGCATTCGAGTGCACAGCACATGCAAATCCAATATCAACTATCTCAGGTTCCTTCCAAGTATGGAAATGTTTCTATATACTGCTAGGTAAAATGGCCTCTATGAAAATGTTCCTGTGTATATGAGGGAGATGTAAGGAAATGAGGTTGCTCCAGTGGTGACTGATTGAGCTTCAGTTTATACACAAATTGTCAGTAAATTGTTTACATGTGAATGTTGTTTGGGGACTGTTAGATAACATTACAAGTAAGGATGTTCTGAAAAAAAAAACAAGTTGCCGACAATAATAAATTTTTTAGTGAATTGTTTGTAAAGTAAGTGTGGGGTGCACGACCATCCTAGCAGTGGTCTTATACAGAAGTGTATATATGTGTAAGTATAGTGATAATAATGATGACTATGCAGTGTTAAATGGGTACTGGTGCTTCAGGGTATGTGCACACAGCGTAATTGTGGAGCATATTTTGGCGTGCAATTGTGCTGCAATACGCTCGCAATGCACCCCACAATTACGGTAGTTAATAACTCTCATAGAGAGCTATGACTTATGTCCGTCTTCCACAGCGTACGTATTGTAGGCTGGGAGAGAGAAGTGACATGTCGCTTCTTCCCGGCGTTTACGGACTGTGGATAATAGAAATGAATGGGGTCGCCCCTTCCCACACTTTAGAAGTACTTCTAAAACACCTGGCATATTGCTGCATGTACAGTACATACCCTTAAGCACCAGCTGCATTAAAGGCCTGGAGTCAATCAATAGACTACCGGGGAACCCTAGGAAGAATAAAGAAGGGGCTGCAGGTATGCAGGGGCCTGCCATGTAATGCATCAATTCAGTTAAAGAGGTATTCACACCCCTTTAATTAGGTTTAAACATGTAGGCAAAGATAAATAAAGCTTATTATTAAATACATTGCTGTTCTGATTTTGCTTCATTTCAGAGCTACAGCTAAAGTTTTTATCACCTGCTTCGTTACACAGGCTTCCTAGCTAGCCACCTCTCTTTGCTTCAGTATTTAATGAGGCACTCCAGCTTGTTGCCAGTTTGTTGGTGTATTCTGGTGCTTTTAGAAAGATATTCTACATTTTCCGGTATCGACTTTCAGCTATTCTTGACCCGTTTATGAATGAACTCTGTCTGTCTTGACCTCTTGCCTGTGACCCGTTTCCAATTATGTCACCTTGTAACGGGTATGGTGGATTCGCTGGACCACCGCAAGCATTGGTGTAAGCCACGCCAGGGAGCGGAGTCTAAGTAGCCCCCGGTTTTCACCAGAGTCCGCCGCAAAGCGGGATGGACTTGCTGCGGCGTGAGGCTACCAGTCGTTACCCCTGACGTGACTTGCTAGCGATGGCGGCCAGGGTGGTGCGTGGTACAGAAAAGTAATCCAGAGGCGTAAATCGGGGACAGGGAGGAGGTCAGGGCAGGCAGCAGAGGTTCGTGGTCAGAGACATGCAGAAAGGTCAGGCAGGCGGCAACAGGCAAGGTCAGGAAACGTAGCGGAACGGACTGGTACAAGGATAATCAGACAGGACTAGCGAAACTCTCAGACTTGCTAAACGCACACCCAAAGAAGGGCCAAAGTGTGTTGGGGCGTTTTTCCTTAAATAGGCCCATCCCCCCAGCAAAAACCCAAAATTACTGGGGCGCGGGGCCCCTTTTAAACCCAAACCCCAGCCGTCCCCGGCAACCGCCTTAGGACCGGGCCCGCGCCCGGGCGCCGGAACGGGAAAAGGGGCCCGGTTCCCAAAAAGGGGAGCGCCAAAGGGTGTAAGTCCCCCGGTCCCCGGGGGCGGGGGGATGGTGGGCGGGCACCCCGGAAAACCTCCCCGGGGCCACCCCGGGGGGCCCCCATGACATTACCCCCCCCCCCCCAAAATTTTAGGTCTCCCCCCTCTTTTTTGGGGAACCTGCAAAGGAGGTCAGGAGACGGTTTGGCCTCAGGTTTCCACAAAACCTCCCCCGGGGCCCCAACCCCCTTTCCATTCAAATAAGGAAAAACCCCCGCTTCCCCCTCACGTCTTCCCCGGCCGAAACCTCCTTGCCCCTGAAATTTTTAAACGGTCCCCCCACGGAGAAGGCAAAAACAGATCCACGGGAGGGGCGATTCGGGCACCACAGGCTTGGGGACGAGACAGGGGAAGGGGGGTTGGGGGACACCCCAAAAGGGGGAGGCAACCCAAGCTTGTAGGACCCCGGGGTTTTTAACCCGCCGAAGTACCAAAAAAGGGCCCCAAAAACTTAGGACCCAATTTTGTGCTGGGCATTTTTGAAAACGAATGAAACTTGGCGGGGAAAAACCAAACCCTGTCACCCGGGCTTAAATAGGGGGCGCGGGGTCTCCGGTACCTGTGGGCCCCCCCCCGGGGGATTTGGGTGCGAAAAGGAGGCCCGTAAAAAAAGGGGCCTGCGGTAAACCTCCCAGAGGGGACTTGTTTGCCCGGGTTATTTGGGGGCCTTTCCATGGCAGGAAAAGTCACCGAGGGGGGGCAGAGGGAGAGGGGGGGCTGGGATGTAGCCAAAGACAAAAAAAAAAGGGAGGTTGGGCAATGGGGCTCAGATTTCCAAAGGGAATTGAAATTAAAAAATTCCGCCCAGGGGAAAAGGGTTTTCCCAACCCATTATCCTTCCTGCGGCGGATACAAAATGTCGCAGGTTGGGGCCCCCCAAACATTTGGGTTTAAACCCCTTTTTAAAAACCTGCCCTTTTGGTTTGAGGGGGGATAACCCGTGAGAATTTCCAGTTAAACCCGTAACTGACACACAGAGCCGGGCCAAATTTTGACACCAAACTGGGCCCCCCCCTTGGGGAGAGGGATATGAAAAGGGAAGCCCATTTTGTCAAAAACGTGCTAAAAAAAGTGTTGGGCCAATTGATGGGCGGGGGTTTAACCCCCAAGCAGAGGAAAAAAAAAAATGAGCCATTTTAGAGAACCTTCGGTCACCCCCCCCAATGACCGAATTACCCGATGGGGGTTGGGAGGGGGAATGAAGTCCATGGCTTTTTGGGGAACCAGGGCCCTTTCAGCAGGGGAGAGGAAAGTAGTAGCCCCCGGGGGTCTGGGGTTGAGGGACCTTTTTACGAGCACGGGGATTTGGGCAGGCCGGGCCCAAATCTTAAAAACCATGAGCAAGGGGGGGCCCACCAGTAAAAAAGCAAAGAAAATTAAACCCCCCCCCCCCCCCCCAAGGGGGGACAAAAGCACTCCAGGAGGGGCCAGCAGGGGGGAAAAAGAGTTTTCCCCCACTTTGGGAATACAAAGCCCCAGGCGGGGGCGGACGTAGGTCCCCCCGGGGCAGATGTTTAAGCTCCACGGGGGCCGCCTTTGGGGAAACCCGGGTTTGGGGGGAAATTTAAAGTGCTAAAAAGGGCGCTTCTGAGCCCACAGTGTCCGGGTTTCAAAAGGGGCATCCCCCTTTTTCGTTCTTTCAGCGGGCCCGGAAAGTAAAGGGAAAAAAGTCAAAGCGGGCGAAGAAAAAGGGGACCCCCCTGATTTAAACGAGGTTTTTGGGCCCGTTGAGAAAATTGAAGATGAGGGGGTTTTTTTGTGACCCTTGAAGATTTGAAGGGAGGGCGGGCCCCCTCCGGGAAAAGTCCCCGGGCCATTCTTCTAGGGCCAATTTTATGGCCAATATTTTTCAGGGATCAAAAATTGAAAAAATTTCCCGCTCGGCTGGAGTGAAGGTTTTTGAGAAAATCCGAAAGTACGCAGTTTTCCGGAGGCAGATTTTTGAAAAGAGGACAGCCCCTGAAACCCTACTGAAGAAGGGGTCCCCCCTCAAAAAAAGAACGGACGCAAATGGGTTTCCGGGGAGAAAGCACAGGAGCCCAAGCAAATGCGGATTTTGAGATTCTCAAAGGCTTCTTGAGCCCTTTTGGAGGCCAGGGTTTTTGGGGTTTGGGGTTTTTCTTCGTTAGTGCCACCAGGTGGGTACGAGCGTGGGAGAAGTGCGAGAGGAAAATGTCCCGTAGTAATTCGCAAAGCCTAAAAATGTTTTGGGTAGCCCGAAGGGCCCCCTGGTCGGGGCCAAATGAAAACTGCAGACAAACTTAGAAGGATCCATCTGGAGTCCCCTTTACCCCAGACGATGTAAAACCCCCGGAAAGGGGAACGAGGTTCACTCAAAAAAGGCCCCTTTTTTTTTCCTAATTTGGCATATAACTGATTTTCTCAGAGACGTTTGGCACCAGGGGGGGAGTGATGGCGGTTTTTTAAACTCAGGTCAGGGAGAAGATCAGTGTCATCCAAGGGGAAAAGATGACAAGCTAAAAGGAAAGGGCGCGGAAGATCTCGTTGACGAAGTTCTGGGAAAACTTGCCCGGTTTCGTTTTAAAAAGGCCAATGGCTACCCAGATATTTGAAGTGGCCTTTATGGGTGTTTAAAGGCTGTTTTTTCCCAATTTGTCACCTTCTCGGAAAACGAAAAACAGGTTGTAAAACCCCGCGAAGTCCAATTTAGGGAAAAAAAATTTTTCGGCCCCGTAGGCGCTCAAATAGCTTGAGATCAAAGGCAGGGGGTATCGGGTTCTTTTAAAGGTTACTTATTTAGAAACCCCGTTAATCGATACGGGCCCGGGGGGTTTCCCCCTTTCTTTTCCCAAAAAGAAGAATCCGGGTCCCGCAGGGGAGGATGACTTGGAAAAAAAGCCCCTTTGGGGGAGATTCTCTTTAAATTTTAAATCCGGGCATCGCCTTTGTTCGGGACTGGGAAAAAGGGTTTAAAATAGCTCGGGGAGGAGTGGTTTTCCGGGGGGTTTCAAATCAAATTTTGGGCAGTCGAAGGGGCCCGGGGGGCGGGGGGGAGTTTCGGGGTTGGCTTTTTGGAGAAGAAGTCGGCAAAAATCCCGGGAAGGGGAAGGGGACCCGGCAGACAAAACTGCAGAAACAAGGGGGGGGAGTGCCAACGGGCCCTCGTGAGTGAAATGCCGGGGCCCCACGAAGAAACTCGCCTGGGGTTCCAAATCCAAAGGGGTTGGGGGCATGCTCTTGCAACCAGGGAAGGCCCAGAAGGATCCCTGAAAAGGAAACGAAAGGGGGGCCCCAGAAAGGGTTTATTTAAAGTTTTTCCCGGTTTAGCGCCCTAAACCCGCCCCGGGGGGAGGGGTGCAGTGCAGAACCGAAAGGCATCCCCTTTGGGGATTTGCCAATGAAAGAGGAGACAAACATGGGTTTTTTGGGAAAAGGGGGTTTACTGGGAAACCGGAAAATGAGACACCAAGGGATTCCTGATTAAAGTTTTCCAGCGGACCCCCGTTCCCGGGAAAGGGGGTGGCCTGAAAAAGGACTGTCTGGCAAAATTCCACAAAGTTTCCCGGGTTGGTTTAGAAGGGGAGAGGGCCCCCACTGACCCTAGTGGGTTTCCTCCCTGCGAGCCCCAGGGGGGGAGAGTTTCCCAGACCGCACTGGGGGGCCCCCAATAAGTGGGGGAGCCGCCAAAAAAAAAAACATAACTTCTTAAGGGGACGCTGGGGCGTTCCTCCCGGGTCAAGTGAGCCCTTTTTCCCCCCCTGCATGGGTTTTGTCCCCCATGAAGCATTGGGGGAGGAAGTGGAGGGCGCTGGAAGACAGGACCTTTAAACGAGGTAGCCCGGGTGGGGCGAGTAAGTCGCGGGTTTGGGGGCGGAGTCCCTTTTTGTTTTCTCCCCAAAAACGAATGTCGATCCGGGGGGGCCAAACCCAAACAAATCGTCCAGAGAGGATGGCAAAATCCCCCGCAAGTCATCTTTAACAGTCCCGAGAGGCCTTGCCAGAAGGTCGCCACCAAAAACCTTTATTGTTTTCCAAACCCAGTTCTGGGTTTGCGGCGGGAAATCACCAGAAAATGTCCCAAAATAGAATCCCCCCTGACGGGGCGAAGCAGAGCTGCAGCAGCGGAAAGGGGGTACGGGGCCCGGGTTTTCCCCGAAGGGCAGTACGAAACCCTTGGAGGGAAAGGCTTGCAGATTAGCCGTGAGCGGATCTCCTCGATCCCATAGCGGGGTGGCCCAGGCCAGAGCTTCGCCTGTTAAGAGGCTAATATGAAGGCGACTTTAGCCCGCTCAGTAGGGAATTGATGTCCCAACATCTCGATGTGGATGGAGAATTGACTGATGAAGCCTCTGCACTTCTTGGGGTCTCCATCATAGCGAGAGGGGAGCGGCAGATGCAGAGAAGGTCCCGATGAAGGTGCAGGGTGGACCGAGGCTGCCGGAGCAACTGGCGCAGCCGGACGGCAGCAGCCGCAGATGGCGGAAAGACGACTGCAAGATTCTGCATCATGGCCACGAACTGTCGATAACGCTGACTCTGCTGGGCGACGGCCGTCCCAACGTCCCGTAGTTCAGTCAGAGTTACCCTGGCGGAATCCATGGCCAGTTCGTACTGTAACGGGTATGGTGGATTCGCTGGACCACCGCTAGCATTGGTGTAAGCCACGCGAGGGAACGGAGTCTAAGTAGCCCCCGGTTTTCACCAGAGCCCGCCAAAAAGCGGGATGGACTTGCTAAGGCGTGAGGCTACGAGGTCATTACCCCTGACGTGACTTGCTAGCGATGGCGGCCGTGGTGGTGCGTGGTACAGAAACGTAATCCAGAGGCATAGTCGGGGACAGGCAGAAGGTTAGGGCAGGCGGCAGAGGTTCGTGGTCAGAGACAGGCAGAAGGTCAGGGTAAGCGGCAAACAGGCAAGGTCAGGAAACGTAGTGGAACGGACTGGTACACGGATAATCAGAGAGGACTAGCGAACTCTCAGACTTGCTAAACGCACACCAACGAACTGGCAAAGTGTGTTGGGGGCGTGTTCCTTAAATGGGACCAGCGCCCAGCAATAACCAATTACTGGGGCGCTGGCCCTTTAAATCCACGGGCATGCACGCGGCGGCCGGAACAGACAGGGGCAGCGTTCACCGGAGTGTGGATGGTAAGTGTCGGTGCCCGGGGAGCAGGGGGATAGTCGCGGGCACCCGCGGCACCCGCGCCGGGACCCCTGCGGGCAGGGGGGAGGCCGCGGGGCGCAGCGGTGTCCGTGGCCCCCATGACACACCTGCCCTGACTTTCTGCTTCTGACCCAACTACACCTCTAACTGTTACTTCTGTACCTATACGCCAGTCATCGCTGCGAGTGACCACATTGAAGGCACTGACCTGGGAGTTCTCTGTGGTGTAGTCCAAGACCCATTGCATGGGTTGAGGGTGACGCCCAAGGGCTCCTTAGACCCCGCTCCTTGTTGTGGTCTTGTGCCAAACCTGCGACTGACACAGAGGATCCGCTACCTGCTTGTGACAATACAGAAATGATTTGGGTTTATTTCCTTGTTTTCTATTGTTCCCCTTCTTGCCAGGACATGCACGTTTATGGACACATGTTCTTTTTGGTGTCCCTCAACTAATGTCCATAGTAAACTCGACATCCATTGCTGTCTTGTCCTAATCAATATATTATCACGATTCTAAGGTCTGTACTCACCAGTGTCATGGTCTTGCTTTGGACAAAGATATTGTAATTACATTTTGTGTTTACTGAGTTGTGTTTAAAAGTTTTTGTCTCTTTAAAGAGCAGAAGACATTGTCCCTCATGCAGAAATGTGCCTATCCTGGCGATCTAATGGCAAACATGCAGCAATACAGTGATAAGGAAAGCTAGATAATATAGAATGTTATCTCTCTCTCACCTGTCTGTCCTGTTTCATCTCTGACAAACATTTGTCCTGTGGTGTAGACATGTGTACAACTAGAAATCGCCAAGTATTATTGTACTGATAACAGCCAGTCATAAAGCCAGCTCAGCCTGACAGACAAAGACCAGGGTCCCCTCCACTTGTGATATAATGAGTCACTGGGCCACAAAATACAACAGGCTATGAAGTATTAGACATCTGGAGTAGGTCGTTGTGATCTTAAAAGCTAATGCACCAGAAACATGTTATTGATATATGCTAGACCATTAAAATATCCCTTACTCTGCAGGCTGTATATACAATCCAGCTATGTAAAGTGGAAGATGTCAGCCCGGGACCCTCAGCTGCAGACAGCAACACAAATTCAAACTCTTGTACGGAGATTATCCAGAGATTATTAACTAAAAGGGCGAAAACTTACACAGGCCTAAAACATGGTCTTCGTCCTCCTTCTTGTATATAGTTATGTTTGGAATTTATCTGCTACTTGAAAGAACAAATTGGGTTCTAATAAATGTAGAACAAGTAGAAGATAATGAATCCTGTCAGCAGGAGGAGGCTCTTTCTTTGGGCTCAAGAACAACCTCTGAAGGGCTGCAAATAAAAGTGAAAACACTTCCTGAATTAAAGTTGATTTCCAGGTGAATCGGGAGCCTTGTTCTCCTCACCATCTGCATTACTGGTTTCTATCTACCAGTTTCCATACTCTACATTTCCTTTGGGGGCTGAGCTTCAATCGCCATTGTCATTGTCATTGTAAACACTGCAATACCTGCTTACTAAAAACAGCCCAGCACAAAAATTGGTGATATAAGACCTAATTGGCAGTAGTATATAAACTTGGTTGTCTCGTGTTTGGTGTAGGTCTAAAGTACGGAGCGGAGTATAAGGACCGCCCTGATAGCCCCTCATATCCCCAATATTTATTGCTTGTACAGGGATCCGGACTCCCTGATATCCCCTAATATTTATTGCCCGTACAGGTATCTGGACTCCCTGATATCCCCAATATTTATTGTCTGTACAAGGATCCAGACTCCCTGATATCCCCCAATATTTATTGCCTGTACAAGGATCTGGACTCCCTGATATCCTCCGATATTTATTGCCTGTACAAGGATCTGGACTCCCTGATTTCCCCTAATACTTATTGCCTGTACAAGGATCCAGACTATCTGATATCCCCTAATATTTATTGCCCGTACAGGTATCTGGACTCCCTGATATCCCCAATATTTATTGCCTGTACAAGGATCCAGACTCCCTGATATCCCCCAATATTTATTGCCTGTACAAGGATCTGGACTCCCTGATATCCCTAATATTTATTGCCTGTACAAGGATCTGGACTCCCTGATATACCCCGATATTTATTGCCTGTACAGATATCCAGACTCCCTGATATCCTCCGATATTTATTGCCTGTACAGATATCCAGACTCCCTGATATCCCCCGATATTTATTGCCTGTACAGATATCCAGACTCCCTGATTTCCCCTAATACTTATTGCCTGTACAAGGATCCGGACTATCTGATATCCCCCGATATTTATTTTCTGTACAGGGATCCGGACTCCCTGATATTTATTGCCTGTACGGACTGATGCGCGAAACGTGTCTGCCAGAGAATGAGTAGTGCTGGAATGACTATTGTATTTTAATGAATACTTAAATAAAGCAAGTTTTTATTTAAAAGAATTTTGGATTTCATGGTGCTGGAATAAAATCTACACATTGGAAACAGGGATCCAGACTCCCTGGTCTTGTTTGCTTGTAGATGAATCCGGACTCCCTGATGTCCCCCGATATTTATTACCTGTACAGTTATCCAGACTCCCAGATATCCCCTAATACTTATTGCTTGTACAGGGATCCGGACTCCCTGATATCCCCCAATATTTATTACCTGTACAGGGATCTGAACTCCCTGATATTCCCCAATATTTATTACCTGTACAGTTATCCGAACTCCCTGATATCCCACAATATTTAATGCCTTTACAGGGATCCAGACTCCCTGATATTCCCTGATATTTAATGCCTGTACAGGGATCCGGACTCCCTGATATTCCCTGATATTTATTGCCTGTACAAGGATCCGGACTCCCTGATATTCCCTGGTATTTATTGCCTGTACAGGGATCCGGACTCCCTGATATTCCCTGATATTTATTGCCTGTACAAGGATCCGGACTCCCTGATATTCCCTGGTATTTATTGCCTGTACAAGGATCCGGACTCCCTGATATTCCCTGGTATTTATTGCCTGTACAGGGACCCAGACTTCACTGCAGACGACCTGATACCCTAAGAGTAGTCTCCAAACTTTAGATACAAATAAAAGATCTGGCCAATCAGGCTAGGATCAACGCAGGAGGAATTTGTTCAATGTGGGTAGCAGGCTGAAGGTCAGGGCAGGTACAGTACGGTAACAGGCCGAAGGTCAGGGCAGGTACAGTACGGTAACAGGCTGAAGGTCAGTGCAGGTACAGTACGGTAACAGGCTAAAGATCAGGGCAGGTACAGTACGAGAACAGGCTGAAGGTCAGGGCAGGTACAGTACGGTAACAGGCTGAAGGTCAGGGCAGGTACAGTACGGTAACAGGCTGAAGGTCAGGGCAGGTACAGTACGGTAACAGGCTGAAGGTCAAGGCAAGGAGCAGACAACGGGAATTGTCAGGAAACTAGGCAGAATAGAACAGGGAGATTAAATAAAAAATAGACTTTTGCAATTTATAGGGTCTAAAGAACCTTGACGCTCCAGCAAGGGATGGGTCAGAAGTCCTTAGAAGAGGTCCTTTGGCAGTTCCTGACTTGTTTTAGAAAATACTTCCCTGTGAAGTAACAATTCTGAAGCATCTTCTCTTATATCTCTGTGTTGTGCTGTTCCTCTGTTATTCCTTCTGGAAAGGTCTTACTGAAATAGTCAGCCAGGTGTTACCATTCCAGTTTTCATGGAGCATGTCCCTGCACACACTGACTATCAGCATTGATTGGACAATTACAGATTGTGCCCATCCCCCTGTTGGGAACACCCAGCTGACAGATTCAGTAATAAATTACTAGAAGGAATAACAGAGGAACAGCACAACCCAGAGGTATAAGGGAAGATGCTCCAGGATTGTTATTTCACAGGGAACACAAGTAATAACTAAAACAGGCATGTAAGGGACAGCCACAGTCAGGGCCGTCTCTCCCATTGGGCACGGTGGGCACCTGCCCGGGGCCCTATGAGAACAGGGGCCCCGTCATGAGTCAGTGTACACACAAGCTCGTCTTTTTCCACTTAAAAACAGCAGAGGCTGCTGCGTCTCTGCTCCTGTCCTGCCTGCGCGGCAATAAGTCAGGAGCCGGCAGTGAGAGCAGAGCCGCAGCATTCCCCCCTCCTGTCCGTCTCCTCCCCCGCCGGGAATGCAAGAGCTCAGACTTCTTAACTCCCTCCCTCCTCACCCTCATCACGTCTTCAGCTCCCCCCTCCCGGTTGTCTCTCTCCCAGTCACCTCGCTGTGTCCAACAGTCAGCGAGGTCTATGAAGCTGCTGTGTTCCTCTGGGTCCCGGCTCACATGTGAAGAAGGTACAGGGACTCTATGGAGCAGTGACAGGGTCAGGATGGCTGACCACAGCTATATCATATAACAACATTGTGTGGTCAGCCATCCTGTGCCCCCAGCGCCATGAAGCAGTCTATAGAACTTATGAGTAGTGCTGCATGGCCTGGGGGCACAGGATGGATGACCACATAAAGTTGTTATATGATACAGCATGCGGTCAGCCCAACTGTGCATATTATATCCTCTATTACACAATCTTAATCACAGATTGGGACTTTAAAAAAAATTAAAAATTAAATAACCCAAAAAAAAAAAAAAATTGCACAACACCTCTGTTTCCCCAATAAAAAACACTCTATTTAATAAAGAAAAATGAAGTTAACCCTTTAAGCCCCCGGCCTGAAAAGGCCTTAATGACACAACTAAATTTTGTATTTTTGCCTCCCTGCATTTCAGCAGTCATAACATTTATTTTTTTCTTTGATGCAGTTATGTGAGGAATTTTATTTTTTGGATGAGTAGTTTGCGTTTACATATAAATTACTACAGAATATTTAAAAATACATTTTTGAAGCACAAACAAAACTTTTTACATTCTTTTACATTATTTCTTTACAGCATTCACATTTCATAATAAATGACCTGTTAGATTAATTCTATAGGTTATTACAGTTGTGTGGATACCTTATATGTGTAGGGTTGTTTTTTGTGTAATATATACACAATAATTTTTTAATAAAATATTTATTTTTATTTTTTTTCTACACTTTTTGCTTTGTAGGTTTTTTTTATTCCCATTAAAGGATAATTATATTGCACTTATTTCTTTTTTTTTACACTTCATAATGTTTTGGCACACCCCTATATGCAAATACATTATACTCCTGTATACTCTTGTATGCGAATACATTACACTCCTATATGCAAATACATTACACTCCTGTATACTCCTGTATGCAAATACATTATACTCCTGTATACTCCTGTATGCGAATACTTACACTCCTATATGCCAATACATTACAGGCCAGTATACTCCTGCATGCAAATCCCGTGCAGTCCTGTATACTCCTGCATGCGAATACATTACACTCCTGTATACTCGTGTATGCGAATACATTACACTCCTATATGCCAATACATTACAGTCCTGTATACTCCTGCATGCAAATCCATTACAGTCCTGTATACTCCTGCATGCAAATACATTACACTCCTGTATACTCCTGTATACTAATAGATTACACTATGTGTAGTAGGACATAGTCTATTGTTGGAGTAACACACAGTGTTCCCTGACAGTAGGCTTAGTATACAAACAGCCCAGGGCTACTCTAGGTCCCCAGGGCTGACTGTATAGATATCCCTCAGGCTCCATTGGGCACTGGGAGTCCCTCTGATTATGGTGCAGCCATGGACTTCAGCAATAAAAGGGTTAAATGGCGAGGATCAGAGGCTTTGATAGTTATCCCTTAATGAGATTAAAGGAAAAAAAACATAAAGTGTACAAAAAAAATTGTTAAAAAAATAGTTGTGCATACATTACATAAAAAAGTACAAATATTCGGTATTTACACGACCGTAATAACCTTTAGAATTAATCTAGCAGGTTATTTGGTGTAAAATGTCAATGGTGTAAAAAATTACTTTAAAATAACAAATGCAGAAAAACATTTTTTCTTTTCATGCTGAAATTGTTTTTTTTTAAAGAATTATGCGGTAGTTAACATGTAAACTCAAACTACTCCCCCAAAAATGCAAGTTCTCCCGCATAATCCAGGTCCTCATACAGCTGCGTCATTGATTTTAGGGGTTAAGCATAATGGGCTTCATTCAGCAAAACAGTCTAATAGTCTGTTTTTGTTGCCAATAGCAACCAATCAGAACTCATAGCAGCCAATCAGCTTTACCGTAATTGCGGCACACATTTCGGCTGTATTAAAGTGCAAATCGCCGCGAAATGCACCCCGCAATTACACCGTGTGAACATACCCTTAGATAATATTGATAAATGTTGGTTGGGGGGCCCAGTGAACAGCTCTGCCCAGGGGCCCATGATGCTGTTAAGACGGCCCTGGCCACAGTTCCTCTTTAAATAGGATATGGTGTTGGTGAAGAAAGGAGATCAAAAGCATAACCCATTGTAGGTAGGCCACTCTAAATTTGTCCAGGATGTTAGGTAGCCTGACAAAAGGGATCCTCAGAGAACAAGGGACATTTTGAGGTATCAAATCCACAGTCAAAAATCACAACAGCCCCTTTTTGATCTGGCTCCTGAAACTTGGTGGCACCTAGCTGTTGTCAGGGAAGTAGCAGACACTTATTTAATACAATATTTGTTCTATATGTCATAATCATCATTTCTCCTCTCTGACTAGCAAGAAAATTTGAACAGTAATCCAATAGAAAAAAATACCAAAAATTACAAAAAAAAATAGATGCAAAGTCAACAGCCAGTCACCCCCACCCAATACAGTCTAATACAAGAATAAGAAAAAGTCAACATTAGTATAGAAAAATAAAAAAAATAACATATTGAAATTCCCAGCATAGTAATGTACAATGTTTTGACCCACACCGGTTGAAGCTTGATAAAGGCCCCTAGCTTGATAAAGCATGAGATGAAATGTCATGCTTAATTGTGTTGGTATTTTTTTTTAAATTTTTCTATAATTGGGATCTAATTTACCTATTTTGTAGTAGAGAAGGGCCACAGTTAAGAGACTTCCTCTATGATGTCCATATACCCTAATATTGGAAACACCTCTAACAATAATTTCCTCAACCCTTGCATTCCCATTAATTCAACTTAAAGGGATGTTCCCACTTATGTTTGTGAATCCAGCACCTACAAAAAAAAGTCTTAAAAAGTTATTTTTAATTTCCTAACATTAAAAATCAGTTTCCAGGTTTCCAAGAAAATGCAAGATTACAGCTTATGCGTTTCATGCTTCCTGCTCGAATGATTGATTAAGAGAAGGAAGCTCGAAACACGTAGGATGTAATATTGCGTTTTCTCGGAACCATGGACACTGATTTTTAATATTATGAAATAAAAATATAACTTTTTAAGAATTTTTTTTTGGGAGGTGTTGAAATCACAAACATTTTTGAATATACAAAGGCTTCACAGGTCCTTGGAGCTGTCAGTGCACCACATATATAAGAAAAAATAATAATCTTTATTTATATAGCGCCAACACATTCCGCAGCACTTTACATTTTAGAAGGTAGAGGTATAGACATTACACATTAAAAAGTACTTACAGATGAGACACAAGGTGTGAGGGCCCTGCTCGCAAGAGCTTACAATCTATTAGGGTGTATGGGTTAGACAAAGGGTAAGAAGTGCTGAGTTTACAATGGTCCAGCCATGTTTCATAAATATGGGGTGGATTACATAAAAATTGGGTGAACCGGACCTCAGACAGAAAATCTATATACAGGTAAGTGCCTGTAAGTGCCCAAGTGTAGGAAGTGACAGAAGTGTGTGATAGCAGGTAGGGGTTAGCAGTTAAGGATCTTGATAGGCTAGACTGAGAAAATTTGTTCTCAAGGCACTCTTAAAACTATGAGGGTTGGGAGTGTGCCTGATGGCCCGTGGCAGCATGTTCCAGAGAACTGGTACAGCACGTGTGAAATCTTTGAGACGGGCATGGGAGGTTTGGATGATTGAGGAATGTAATCTGATATCATCAGAAGAAGAGCGGAGAGAGCGGGTCGGGTGGTAGACAGAGATGACGGAGGAGATGTAGGAGGGTGCAGCACTGTGGAGAACTTTATGGGTGAGAGTGATTAGTTTATGTTGTATCCTGTATTGAATGGGCAACCAGTGCAGCGAGTGACACAGGGTAGAGGCATCAGTATATCAGTATAGGAAATGCTACAATAATGGATCCCAGGTGAGCAACACATTTTTGCACGCCCTTGTATCGTGGCGCAACTTATCGATTTTGGTCTGCCTGAGCTCCCCTGATGAACCTATGATAGGGGAAACGCATCGGGAGAAATTTATCTGTTGTTTTGGTTAGACCTTCTATTGGAACCTTGCTTTGGTACACTAAGGTTACCTTTTGGAATATTGGGGCCACTCTTATCATGGCGAATACCCTGATAGGTATTTCCTGATGGCCATAGCAGGGTTTTAAAGGGACGATTCATTGGGGTTATATTTTGTCAGTTTTCTTCGATTTATCTTTATTATGAAAACTGTTATCTCCGAATTTTGAAGAGGTGAACAAGTATCATGAGTAATACACTTTAGACTTGTAATATATACCCTATATGAACAATCTGTTGTATATTGACATTTTGCATATGGATATATCGGTAAAAAAGGTTTTTTTGTGACTTGGGATGTTTTAAAGTGGCATTTAATAAAAGTTAATAAATTTATATATTGGGGGTTTTTTTTGGTCCTGTGAGAATTAGTAGTACCCTAATTTTTCATATCTCTAACTTTCGATGATAAAAAAAAACATTTTTGCAGACAAGTATTTGTGTTCCCACTAATGCCTTTCAACCCTGCATGTTGGCTAGCTACCAGCCGGCTGTCTCAAAGAATAAAGATGGCAAGTGTGGCGCTTGGGGCCATCCTCCCCATTCAATTCTATGGGAGTTCTGGATGCAGCCGAGCACAGTTATTAGGCTATGTTCAGAACTGTCATATAACTGTCATAGGCACCGTCCTCCTTATTCCCTGAGATGGTCTGTTGGCTATGAGCCAACCTGCAGGGCTGAGAAGCATTAGTAGGATCAGCTTTTTAATTCTGCTAAATCAACTACATCATTGGTGTGTTTATATCATTACTGATCCATTCAGTTCGTTTTTAGACAAATTTAAACTTGTTAACCTCAGTCCTAAAACTTGACATATCTATTTTAAATTAGATTTCGCCTTTCTTTTATCACTGTGACTTTACAGAAGTACATTTAAGGTTCATCTAAAACCTTTAACATTTAGCTACTCTAAATTTTTGAAAATGTGGCTCTACTACTGTTAATAATAATACTAATACTGGAGGCACCGGGTTTGAGGTAGGACTCCCATTCATCAGCCGGTGGACGGTTTCTTCTAAACATAGACCACTATTAAAGTCTAACATCTATCTTAAAGTTCAGCTGAACTATAAACATCACCTTTCTCTGGACTAACATTTTCCAGGCTACAGGTATCCTGCAATCAGCTTCTTGGATGTGTCCTTAGGATGAACTTTTCCATCTCTTGGGGAAGATGATGAGTCTACATTATATTTATTGATTTGCACAAAATTGTTGGATTTCATTAAAAGGCATAAAACATTGGATATTATCTGGTAACGTGTGTTGTACACATTTGTAATATCAAGACGTCTGCTGTCAGTAATACAACATGGACTTCTTTGTGCTGCAGTAGAGCAGAAAACGACAGTGATAGCTATAATTTATAACGTAGTCTTATCATTTAGAGGAGATTTGTGCAGCTGCTTGTTTATCTCCCTGTTGATTATCTACAGTAATACATTATAATCATATCATATGGATAAGGTCAGGGTGTCCTTTCATCCTCTCAATGTAAAGATCTTGAAAATGGAGAGAACAGATACATTTAGAGAAATCGAATGAGTGCCAGAGATGTAAGTTATGTAAGGGGAACTCTTGCACTTATTGAGGAATTTGTCCCCTTTATAGCTACATCAAAAGCCTCTCTCATAGCCATTCAGAACCCTGCTCTGTACTGACAAAGGGCAAGAACCACAAAACAGCTTCCTGGACATGGTTGGCTCTTCCTTACGTAGGAATTTCTGGCTTTAAATCCCTATTCTATGTTTCAAAACTCATAAATAGGTTGGATTAGACATGGAAGCTATCACTGATAAGTGGCAATACAAATTAGGGCTTGTCCCCACGGCACCGGTGTGTGGCCGGTTTTTCAGACAGTTTGCGGTTTTGAAACACCGGCCACAAACTTTTACACGGGCCGCTATGGAAAACCCGTGCAGCAGTTCCCACATTGTGCTTGTTCATACTTCTGTCCAGTTTTCTGACGGAATATGAACAAGTGAATGTGAAGGGGGAGGATTTTTCTCCGCTAATCACGGAGAAAATCCCCCCCCCACCCGCCCCCGCGGATAAACTGACCGGTATTTGTCCTGTGCCGTAGGGATGCGCCCTTATAGTTACATAGTTAGTACAGTTGAATAAAGACATGTCTATCAAGTTCAACCAAGGGTAGGGAAAATGTGGGATGTAATGTTACATCTTTCTTCTTTCAGAGGAGAATTTATTTACATATCTCGAAATGGGTAAGATTTTTTCTTAGCGAGAGAGAATCATAAAAGTGTGTAAACGCTTATAAGCCATGAGTCATAGGCAATCTAGGCAAGCCCCCTGTTGAGCTTATCTAAATGTCTAGATCTCAGTGGAGCCTTTATGACTTGTAAGTTTCCACACATACTTTGGCGCGTAATTGCCTTGCAATGCACCCAAAGTACGTCCCGGAAATAGTGAAATTGCTATGATAAGCCAACGTATTCCTCGCCGCAGAGTATTCGCCAGTAAAAATAAGTGACATGCACTTCTTTCGGGAGCTTATGTGCTGTGGAAAATGAAAGTAAATAGGAGTCTGGGCCATAGCACTGTTGAAAGTACACTCTGGCCAGCACATACTTTCAACAGCACATGAACGCTCTTCATTACGCTGTGTGAACTCAGCCTTATGGTACTCTCCATAAGGAGAAACATGACTCCTTTTGTGATACATTTTAAGCCTCTCACCCAACCAGCCAGAACCTTGTTCTGCACTGGACAGGGGCAAGTACCCCAAAGCAGTATTTGCACATACCCAGAAACATGAACTCAAAGACTCTGTGCCCAGGCAGAGACGTTCATACCACTTGGTAGTTGACAAAATATTATCTGGGATCACTCTGTTGGGGCAGTCAAGGAGGCCTGGCACCTTATAAACAATTTTAAGGATGCTACTTGGATCTCCAGGAATTGCCTCTTGTTGAGGAAAGCATGTCCATCCTGGATTGTCAGCTCAGGGACTAACAAATATTGGACTGTCCAGAAGACAAGGCTGAGGATGAAATGGAATCTATCACCAATATTTTTAGTACTAATTAAACTCTGATATTGATGCATATTCTTTTCTTCTTAGCTGTTTTTATTTTCTGATTGTAGACTTTTTTTTTCTGTTATCTTTATATGATTATATGGTCGGCCATTTTTCCTGAGCTGCTTTTAACAACAATAAGACATATAATTTTTCGCAGCTTCATGCACACAGGAGCCTATGGACAGCATTATATCCATTGAATTCTACAGGAGTTTTCTAGGTAAGCTCTTTGACATGGAAATAAATCACTGTGCAGTGAAGGGGGCTCGGTCGAGCTGTGACTAGTTCCTATTGTGAATGGTGGATCCAGTGTCATCTATACACATTGGTGTCACCTTATAGTGCAATCCTGCCTGTGCTAATAGTGAGGAGACTACTGAAAAGTTTTCTTTATTTTTTTCTGAAACGTTTAGCTCTTTTCCCTAGAGCTTATTTCAATACCCCAAATAAGAATCTTTGTGTACAGTCAGTAGGGTTAATCTTCCCTATCAGTGTTGGACTATGGTGCCTAGGGTCCACCGCTGGAGTTGATTCTTGGGGCTCATCCTACACCTACTGTACATGATGCCACAGGCCTCTTGCTTTCTGCCTCTCTTTCTCTGACTTTTTCCCTGCAGGGCCACACCAGGCCCCACAATGGTTTTCCCTGCTCCCCTGTTGGCCAGTCTGCGCCTCATCACTATGTTAGACAATAAAATATGAAGAGACACAACACAGTGCTTGCACTTTATCTGATAACAGTAATCCAAAAGTTAGATCCACATTCAAGGCATAAACCATGTCCTTCAAGCAAGGCCCCCCTAGTACGTGCAGCTGTGTTGTAATGTGCAGAAATGATTTATCACACTTGTTTCTTTATAAAAACTAAACATTTCACTGATTTTTATCTTTTTTCTTTGTTACATGTTATAATCATCTATTCAGGGCCTACAGCCCAAAGCAAGAGTCTTGCTGCACGACCGTGGGACGAATGTGAGACTGGGGTCTCCCTCTCCGTCCACATGAATCCTTTCTTGGTTATACTGATGTTACTCACCTTACTCCAGCTTCCTTGCAGTACTTTCTACCAGACCTCCTCACTATCAGTATTTCTCAGGTTTTGAGTCTTACCATGCTCTCTCCTTTTGACATGTCTTCTCTCTGCTGCATTCAACTGCCACTAACTGACTTCTTATTGCTCACTGGGTTCTTGTTTCTTGCTTTCTCTTTCAGTGTGCCTGTGCCATCTATTGACTGGAAGGGGAGCTTCAGGTCCCCACTCTACATTGTAAGAAAGCTAATTAAGTTGTGTGGCATCACTCAGCTTTCCTGGATGTTGGATCGCATATTCAGCATCCAGGGGAGCTGGAAAATGCCAATGAACTGTTTCTGGACTTAAACAATTGCATTACTATGAATATTACCACCATACATTGAACATATAGTGGTAGTGACTCACAAGTGACGTCTTCTCTGATGAAAGCTATTTTTTTCCATTTTCTTCCGCATTTTTTCTAGGCCTCCATGATAACTTCTCCCGGCCACGGCTTGTCCCTGCAGAAATGACCACACAAACATCTCCTCACTCCCCACTTTTCCAGATCTGTGCCCAACTCCATACAAACTTCCTTATAGAGAAGGGGCAGGAGAAAGGGGTTTAGGACACAGCTTACAGGCACAATCTCCTTTGCAGGAAGGGGGGTAGAGGACCACCGCCATGAAGATCCTGCTGTGGCTGCGGACGGTTTCCCTCAGGATCATATTGTGCAGCCTGCATTCTGTCCCTTGCAGCCCCAGAAGATCAGCCACAAGCATGATCTCCAGGGGAAATAGGTAATTTTTTTACAGGTTTCCATGTTGGACTATGATGGACTCATTGGATTTTGTCAGATAAGCTTTGGAACCATTTCTTTAATAAATAAGTTGTTGAGGGATGTTATCATTGAGTGTTTATTTAAAGAGAACCTGTCACATAGATTATGCCCTCTTTGCTGAGGACAGTACAAGCTAGTGTCAGACATGCTGTTTCCAGCGCTGTGTACGCTGTGTCCCTGTGTTACACCCCATCCTCCATAGAGGGCACCCAAAAACTGAGTGATGGATGGATGCTGGATAGCTTATCAAGAGTCCAGTAAAGCTGGGTGACAGCCCATCCCCTACAGGTGGCACCCAGTTTTCTGTTTCCAGTTTATGGATGCCAGCATCCAGTAACGTTGGTTGACACTCCATCCCCATAGAGGGCATGCAGCTTCCATGGTAAGAAAATTGGATGCCACCTGGGTGTGTCTCATGATAGTGCTCTAGCAACGATTTTCTTAAAGAGTTTCCGGCAGCCATGTCCTTGCAGAAGGTTCAGCAACTCTCTTGGGAGAGCGAGAGGTTTCCTCTATGTGCGGGAGGCTTCTGCATAACTCCGGAGAATGATTAAGGGGTACCTTTAGTTAAATGTCTGGAGGGAGACACAGTATTTAAAGGGGTGTTTCCATCAGTGTTTTCCAAACTACAAGTTGATCATTACAGAGAATGGGAAGGGAGATGCTTGCGCTTGTTTTCCCTAATTTTTTTTATGGGAATTTCATATATAGCCCAGTACACTCTCCCATAGAAATGAATGGGAAGGACAGGCACAAGCAGTGCCCTCCCCATTCTTTGAGACCTTCTGCTCATAGCAAGTTATGAACTGACCTGCAGCATTAAAAAATACTGATAGAAACCCCCTTTAATACGTTTGAGACATTTATTGCAAGACATCAGAATTTAAAGGGGTTTTGCCACGATCTCATTTCATACCTCCTGCATCCAGCTCTTCAGCTCTGTGTGCTCAGACGGGGGCGTGTGTGATTTGTTTGAATTGCATATCATGCGACCCAGCAGGATGACATCACCAGGCCTTTCCTCTCTGTAGTAAAAGATAGGTCTGCTTATGTAAAGCATTGTGAGTAGCTCAGAGACAAAGCTTTTGCCTTACAGCACAAGGGTCCTCGGTTCAAATCCCTGCAGGACCTGTGGATTTTTTTCTCTCAGTAGCTGCCTGAGAGGAGAGGTGATGTCTGAGCATGTGCAACCAGGACTGAGGAGCTCCCAGCCCTGGTCGTATCCCCTGGAGACGAGCTGTAAACAATGGATCACTAAAGGAGCAGCTAAAACGAAAACGGTGCAGAATTGTTAATAATGATGAATGGTGAGAATGTTTATTATTCAATTTTCAAGCTTCCCACGTCAATTTTACTCCGTAGCAAAACCCCTTTAAAAGATATACCTAATATATTACTTCCAATCTAGAGTATTAAAGAATGCTTCTTTGATTGATTATAGTCATATGACAGTTCTATAATTTCTTCTCACTTTGCCCATCACAATCACAGTAATATTTATTGTCCATTCACACCCGGCCAAATATCCATTATTGCTCCTGGCATCTCTTTCACTGGATTCACCGTCTTGTACATTAATTTTCAAGAAGATAAGACAAATGTTTCTTCAAGTAGGAGTCATGTCTGCAAGATACAAGGACTTCCCCCATGACCCGCCATCATGTGATCAGGATGAATGCAGAGGAGGGGGTGAGTATTAATGAATGACTTAATCCCATCTCTTAGATTCCTTTTCTTCTTAGCAGATGTAAGTTTTTGTCTTAATGGTTCCAATTATCAGAGCTAATTACTGTTAATTGCTCCCAGAAGGGCATGTAAGAGATACAAATGGTGCTGTTAGAAGGAAGGGTTTGACATGAAACAGAACATGTTACCAGACAAAACGCTCAGGAGCCCCTAATATAGACCTAATAATACTTTGCAAATGGAAAGTCTTTATTGGCACATTTTCCTTTCTAGCTTTCATCTATTCATTGAGAAATCCATGAGTAGATTCTAATTATTATAAAGAAGTCTGAAAATGACACATAACGCTGCAAGGTCATTAATCTGCAAAGCTCTTTGTTTTAATTAGAATAGAATTGGCCACTTGCTCTGACCTGTTGCAGATGTGCATTCTTCTAGTTTTCTATTATCCGCCTTGTATAGTGCTGCACAGGAGGCAATTGTACACAGACCTAAGAAAGTAATCAGTGGTTCAAAACAAGAAACACTGGGATATGGATCCATGTTGATCTAAAGGGGTTGTCTCACTACAAGGATTGCTGCATTTTATGTTAAAGATCTTGCAGAAACAAGTCACTTTGCAATATATGTCTATTAACAGTGTCCTACCTATTCCTAGATATCCCCTCTTGTATGGGCTGCATCAGCTCCTCAGGTTGTTATAGCTACAGACCTGTTCCATCTCTCCTGATTGGCTGTCAGCACTGGTTTCTATAGCTACAGACCTGGCATCTACTGCAGCCTAGTGCAAGCCAGTAAACACGCCCCTGAATTCAAAATAAAACCAAGAAAACGGGACTAATCAATGTAATGAGACAACCCCTTTAAGTACAGGTACTGATTCTTCCATAAAGTCTTTTGAGTAGTATTGTGGGGTTAAATGACTCAGTATTTTATTTCGGGTGCACCTTAAAATAGGAAAGCATGGCTGGGCTTGCAGCCAATCAGTGTGAGGAGAAGGAGGGGGCTACAAGCACACACAGTTATGAGGGGAGTCTGCTATTTAGTAAGGCAGTTGTGTAGTGGTTGGCAGTTGTGTTGTTAGTTGGAGTTCTAAGGTTCCAGTTCCAGGATTCTTTGGCCACAATCCAGCTGTAGACCAAGAGCAGGCTGCCCCTATATATCAGGTAAAGCCAAACAAAACCACATTAACCCAATTGTATACAGGAATATACTTTATTGAAGAGCTACACAACACATATACACAGGTAAAACGGCAACGCTAAAGTACTACAAGTACTGCTGGTAAGTATATCCTAAAGTAGCATACCAAGAGGGTGAGATTTTTACTGACAGCAATCAGAGGATGTGCGACATGGTGTGCGGGGGTGGGGGAGTTTTTCACTGACAGCAATCAGAGGTGGTGCGACATGGTGTGCGGGGGAAGGGGTAGCTTTTCACTGACAGCAATCAGAGGTGGTACAACGTGGTGTGCGGGGGGAGGGTGAGCTTTTCACTGACAGCAATCAGAGGTCCTGCAGCAGAGAGAGATCATGTGCAGTCCCATGTAAACAAACAGATAAAGCATATAATTTTGTCCTGCAGATCTTTAGAGGTAAGAGGTGTAATAATCTGCAGGATATATCACTGTGTGTGAGAGACAGAGGAAAAAAATCACCCATCTTTCCAAGAGTCCTGAAATGCCCATTCTAATTACAAAGTATGGAGAGAGAGCGAGAAATGATGATATACGTTATCGAGTTACACTTAGCTTTTCACTTCCAAAGACAGCTGAGAACCTTTGCGTCCCCCCAGCTCAAACAGATGAATCTTCACGGACGTGTAGGGGTGTCTGCAGGAGAGAAGATACCCCCTGCTGGGAGGAAAAACATGCCCTCCTTTTCACAAGCTCGTTAGCAACCCGTAAAAACGGCTCCCAAATGGTAAAAGAGAAAAACCAACTTTTTAATACCCCCCAAAGGCTGCTTTATGATTTCCCTTTTCCCAAAATGAAAAAAACACTTTTTAAGACTGTGAGGCCTTGAAAATTTTAAAATTTCAGGGGTGTGTGTTTAAATAACAATAGTTGGTCTATGAAGGTTACGGATAAAACAATTGATATTTTTAAATTTGCAAATTCATTAATACACACAGGTCAGGGGTGCATTTTTTAAAAGCCCCATTCCATACTATAACATGTAAGAAATGGGCTGCACCAGTTATCTGGCGTCAAAAAGATGAAGTGCCCGTTCTAAGATGTTCATGAACCATCCCCATTCCCAAAAAAAGTGAGCTTTTTAATGCCCCAAAAAGTTTGGGGCTTTCTGGGGGGCACGCACCACATTCATGAAGTAGAAACTTTATGATTCTTTGAAGCCAAACTTGGCCAGAACAGATAGAAAGCCAGACCAGGGAAAGGTGGTGCCTGACCCAAAAACTTGGGGTTTGGCTTTTTCACTGCCCTGTTGTATGCTGCAGGAACGCCAGCCCAGGGAAAAAGGGGGGGCCTGAGCCAGATTGTGGTTTTGGCTCTACACTGCCCTGTTGTATGACCTGCGAAGAAAGCCAGCCCGGGGGTAAAGGTGGTGCCGGGGCCAGACTGTTGTATTGGCTCTACACTCCCCCTGTATGTTGACCTGCAGAAAAACCCGACCAGGGTAAAGGGGTGGGTGCCTAAGCCAGACTTGTGGTATTGGTTTTACATGCCCTATGTTGACCTGCAGAAGAACAGACCGGGGAAAAGGGGGTGCCTAGCCGACTTTGGTATTGGCTCTACACTCCCCCTGTATGTATAACCTGTAGAAGAACGGGAAAAGGGTAAGGTGGTGCCTGACCCCGACTTGGGGGTTTTGGCTCTACATAGCTGTATGTATGACCTCCCGAAAAAACAGCCAACCAGGGTAAAGGTGGTCCCGAGCCGACTTGTGGTATTGGCTTCCCACTGCGCCTGTATGTATGACCTGCAGAAGAACAGCCAGACCATGGTAAAGTGGTGCCTGAGCAGACTTGTGGTATTGGCTCTTCACACTGCCCTGGTATGTATGACCTGCAGAAGAATAGCAAGACCAGGGTAAAGATGGTTGCATGAGCCGATTTTTGGTATTGGCTTACACTGCCTGATGGTATGACCTGCAGAAGAACAGGACCAGGGTAAAGGTGGTGCCTGGAGCCAGACTTGTGGTATTGGCTCTACAACTGCGCTGTTATGTATGACCTGCAGAAGAATAGCCAGGGACCAGGGTTAATGGTGGTGCCTGAGCCTGACTTTGTGGTATTGGCTTACACTGCCCTGTATATATGACCTGCAGTAGAACAGCCAGACAGGGTAAAGGTGGTGCATGAGCCAGACTCGTGGTATTGGCTCTACACTGCCACTGTATGTATGACTGCCAGAGAACAGCCAGACCAGGGTAAAAGTGGTGCCCTGAGCCGGACTTGTGGTATTGGCTCTACACGGTGCCTGTATGTTTGAACCTGCAGAAGAATAGCCAGACCAGGGTAAAGGTGGTGCCTGAGCCAGACTTCGTGGTATTGGCTCTACACTGACCTGTATGTATGACCTGCAGAAGAACAGCAGACCAGGGTAAAGTGTGGTGCTGAGCCAGACTTGTATAGGCTTACACTGCCCTGTATGTATGACTGCAGACAGATAAAGACCCAGGGTAAAGGTGGTGCACTGAGCCAAGACTAGTGGTTTTGGCTCTACCACTGCCCTGTATGTAATGACTGCATGAGAACAGCAGCCCAGGGTTAAGGTGGTGTGCCTGAGCCAGATTTGTGGTATTGGGCTCTACACTTCTCTGTATGTTATGACCCTGAGAAGAACAGCCAGACCAGGGTAAAGGTTGGTGCCTGAGCCAGATTGTGGTTATTGGCTCTACAACCTGCCCTGTATGTATGACCTGCAGAAGAACAGACCATGGTTAAAGGTGGGCCTGAGCCCGGTCTTGTGGTATTGGTTACACTGCGCCTTGTATGTTATGACCTGCAAGATGGAACAGCCAGACCAGGGTAAAAGGTGGTGCTGAGCCAGACTTGTGGTATTGGGCTCTACACTGTCCTTGTTATATATGACCTGCAGAAGAACAGCAGACAGGGTTAAAGGTGGTGCGCTGAGCCAGACTTGTGTTATTGGTCTTACACTGTCGGTATGTTATGACCTGCAGAAGAACAGCCAGACCAGGGTTAAAGGTGGTGCGTGAGCAGACTTGTGGTATTGGCTCTACACTTCTCTGTATGTATGACCTGCAGAAGAACAGCCAGACCAGGGTAAAGGTGTTTGCCTGAGCCAGACTTGTGTATTGGCAGTACTATACGCTGTATGTATGGACCTGGCAGATAACAGCCAGACCAGGGTTAAGGTGGTGACTGAGCCAGGGACTTGTGGTAATTGGCAGTACATATACGGCATGTATGTATGACCTGCAGAAGGAACAGCCAGACCAGGGTAAAGGTGGTCCTGAGCCAGACTTGTAGTATTAGCTCTTACACCCCCAACTGCCTGTATGTATGGACCTGCAGAAAGAACAGGCCAGACCAGGGTTAAAGGTGGTGCCTGAGCCGGACTTGTGGTATTGGGCTCTACACTGCCTCTGTATGTATGACCTGCAGAAGAAAGCCAAACCGGGTTAATAAAGGTGGTGCCTGAGCCAGGAATGTTGTATTGGCTCTACACTGCCGTGTATGTTATGACCTGCAGAAGAACAGCCAGACAAGGGTAAAGGTGGTGCCTAAGCCAGACTTGTGGTATTGGCTCTACATGCCTGTATGTTATGACCTGCAGAAGAACAGACCAGGCTAAGGTGGTGCCTGAGCCAGACTTGTCGGTATTGGCTCTACACTGCCCTGGTATGTATAACACTGTTAGAAGAACAGACCAGGGTAAAAGGTGGTGCCTGAGCCAGACTTGTGGTATTGGATCTACACTTACGCATGTATGTATGACCTGCAGAAGAATCAGCCAAACGGGTAAAGGTGGGTTGCCTGAGCCAGCACTTGTAGGTATGGCTCTAACATGCGCCTGTATGTATGACTGCAGAAGAACAGCCAGACATGGGTAATAGGTGGTTCCTGAGCCAGACTTGTGGTATTGGCTCTACACTGCCCTGTTTGTATGACCTGCAGAAGAATAGCCAGACCAGGGTTAACGATGTTGCCTGAGCCAGACTTTTGTATTTGGCTCTGCACTGCACTGTAATGTATGACCTGCAGAAGAAACAGACCCAGCGGTATAGGTTGGTGGTCCTGAGCAGACTTGTGGGTTTGGCTCTACACTGCGCCTGGATGTCAATGACCTGCAGAAAGAATAGCCAGGACCAGGGTAAAGGTGGTCGCTGAGCCAGACTTTGTGGTTTGGCTCTTACACTGCTGTATATATGTCCGCCAGAAGAACAGCCAGACCAGGGGTAAAGGTGGTGCCTTCTGAGCCAGTTGTGGTATGGTCTCTACACTGCTGTATGTATGACTCGCAGAAGAAACAGCCAGACCAGGGTAAAGGTGAGTGCCTGAGCCAGACTTGTGGTATTGGCTTACACTGTGCTGGATGTTTACTGCAGAAGAATAGCCAGACCAGGGGTAAAGGTGGTGCCTGAGCCAGATTGTGGTGATTGGCTCTACACTGGCCCTGTATGTCATGACCTGCAGAAGAACAAGCCAGCCAGGGTAATGGTGTGCTGAGCAAGACTTGTATTTGGCTCTACACTGCCCTGTATGTTTGACATGCAGTAAGAACAGACCAGGGTAATGGGAGTTGCCCTGAGCAGACTTGTCGGTATTGGCTTAAACTGCCCTGTATGTTGACCTGCAGAAGAACAGAAAGCCCAGGGTAAATGGTGGTGCCTGAGCCAGACTTGTGGTATTGTGCTCTACACTTCTCTGTAATGTATGACATGCAGAAGAAACAGCAAGACCAGGGTAAAAGGAGGTGCTGATGCCAGACTTGTGGTATTGGCTCCTACACTGCCCTGTATGTATGACCTGCAGATGAACAGGACCATGCGTACAAGGTGCGTGCCTGAGCCGATCTGTGGTATTGGCTCTACACTGCGCCTGTATGTATGACCTGCAGAAGAACAGCACAGACCAGGGTAAAGGAGGTGACTGAGCAGACTTGTGGTAATTGGCTCTACACTGTACCTGTTTATATGACTGCAGGAAGAACAGCCAGGGACCAGGGTAAAGGTGGTGCCTGAGCAGACTTGTTGGGTATTGGCTCTTCACTGCGCATGTAGTATGACCTGCAGAAGAACAGCCAGACCAGGGTAAGGTGGTGCCTGAGCCGGACTTGTGGTATTGCTCTACACTGTCCTGTATGTTTGACCTGCAGAAGACAGCCAAGACAGGGTAAAGGTGGTGCTATTGAGCCCAGGACTTGTGTATTGCTTACATGTTTCTGTTATGTATGGACCTGCAGAAGAACAGCCAGACCAGGGGTTAAGGTGATGATGAGCCAGACCTGTTGGTATTGGCAGTACAATAAGCTGTATGTTTGACCTACCAGAATAACAGCCAGACCGGGTAAAGGTGGTGGGCCTGAAGCCAGACTTGTGGTATTGGCAGTTACAATACGCTGTATGTATGACTGCAGAAGAAACAGACAAGAACAGGGTAAAGTGGTGACCTGAGCCAGACTTGTAGTATTAGTCTACACTGCCTGTTGTATGACTGCAGAAGAACAGCCAGGACCAGCCGGTAAGGTGGTGCCTGAGCCAGACTTGTGGTATTGGCAGTACAATACGCCTGTATGTATGACCTGCAGAAGAACAGGTTCATACATTCTGTTGCATTCTACATGGGCCTTCATAAAGCGAATTTAGATTGCCTGTCAGCTCCTCAATGTTACATACATGTGTGCCTAATAAACTCTTAAATGGGGAGCTCAAAATGTGGAAGATTTATCAGTACTGTCTAACTCTTAGTGTAAAGTTAGACTAGAAAATCTAACAAGGTTGATAAACATAGTGTTGATAAATCCGGCACAGGTTAGAACTGTCTAGTTTAAAGGGAACCTATCACATAGTTTATGCCCCTCTGGCTGAGGGCAGCACAAGGCCAGTGTCAGGCATGCTGGTCCACAGAGCTGTGCCCCAATATTCTGTAAGATGCTGCAGTTTTGAGCATTTACCCCTCAAATCTTTTCATGAGAAGGTGTATAGCCCCGCACCAAAATGGTAGCTCCGCCACCAAAGGCCTTACCCCCCCCCCCCCCCCCACTGCAGTTATTCTCATGTTTCTACCTATTCAAAGTAATAGGTTTGTCAGTTGAGGTGGGCGTGGCTAGCCTCAGATGGGCGGGGTTTGAAAAAAAACCTGACTCTGAATGACTCTTCTAATGACTCTTTTCTGGCTGAAAACTGGAGATTTCAGCATTAAATACTCTAAAACTCCAGCATCTTACAGAATAAGGGACACAGCGCCTGGATAACAGAAGGTCTGACACTAGCTTGTGCTGTCCTCAGCAAGGCGGGCTTATTCTATGTGACAGGTTCTCTTTAACTTTATACCATTTTTGTTGGCTTACTTTATGCAACTAACTGTGGCAACATTTTGGCACATTTGTTTGGCGCACAGTGTTGCATGGTAAGCCACACTCCCTTTTCCAAAAAGCCATGTCCCTTCTACAGGGGCCATGCCCTTTTAGTATGACAAGGCACAGAAGTGTCTAGAAACTGTCTAAAACATACGCCAAAATATACGCCATTGTTTTTGGCACAAATTTCACCAGAATTTACCTGCATCAACTATTGCTGCATTTGCGTAATTAGTGATCCTCATGACGGTGTCTCTGTACAGAGGAGTCGGGGCATGCACAGAAAACATGATCTGTGTCCTCTCTGCATCTGAGTATATGTACAGATCACTGGTAACAGCCCTCTAGTGAGCTGTTACTGTTATCAGTGGTTTGTGTATGAGGACAGAAGGAAACACCCAGAGCATGCATTCCTTGCTACCCAGAGCATACTGTACACGATAAAAAAAATTTAATATAATTTTTTAATTGAATTAATTTGGTCATTTCCTCACCTGCTGGGGACTCTGCTGTTTTGGAGGTTTACAGTTAAACATCTAGAGTGACTTGTAGGAACGAGCCTGTGCCATAAGTCTGGTGTCTTTTCAACCTGAAAACTAACACAGCCCCATTCACTCTATCTTTAACCAGAGGCACTCCAGTATCAGGCGCATTACAGAGCACCCGCTGCACTTTGTAACGCGCCTGTGACGTGGGTGGGGTGGGGTGCTGGAGGCGTCACCCTACAACCGTATGAAACTACACATTTATAGCTTCAGTATGGGAAATCCAGGTACATTACTGCTGGAACAGGTAGAGCACTTTAAAAGTGGTTTACCTGAGCCAGAAATGTTACCTTGTAGCTAAAAAGCGCTAAATCTATGACCCGTAGCAGAACAGGTTAATAGATTCGGGTGCATTCTACACTACTAATGCGCGCAAAAAAGTAGCACCTGGGAGCCAAAAACCATACATGTCGTCCCTAGTGGTCCTGAAGAACAGCCCACCATTTTGGATTGTCACTCAAGTAGGTTTGTGTAATATGCGCTTTGGACAACATGCATGAAATTTGACGTGTGAACGCGAAATCTCATGGGCATAATAATGGCATAGAATACGACAGATTTATGAACCTGCTCTATTGTGGGTCATAAATCAGGCGCATTCTAGCGCTAGGGTGACATTTCTGGCTCAGGTAAACCACTTAGAATGCGCCTAGAAATGCCGTAGCGCAGCTATAAATATGTAGATTCGCTACGGTTCTAGTGCGCCCCGCCTCCCGCACGCCCCTCGAGATCGGGCGAATTACAAAGTGCCGCAGGCGCTATGTTATGTGCTCCAAGAGTGGTGTGCAGGAGATTTTAACATGCATGAACGGGGCTGCACCTGATAGCGGGCTGAACAGGCGGCAGATATCTGGCGCAGACCCGTTCATACCTGTCGCCCTTTATGTACAAGATCTTCACTTACCTCTATAACCTCTACAGAGGAAACGTCTGTATTCCAGTTAATTGCAGCATAATAACCCCAGTGTCCGTCTACTACTGAATCAATAGAACAGGTTAAGTATCTTGAAGAACCTGTCAGTCTACTACAAAGATCAATTGAAAACTCGTCAACAGATTTGGTGCCCATAAAAGACTTATTTACTGACAAAATCTCCTAATTTACACCTAATTAACTCTTGTGTTGAAGTGATCTACTAATCCTTAATCTTTATTCCATTGTATTATTACAGTGTGCTCTATAGTTTACAGGTTTCTTGTCTTCATCACCAACTATCTGTCAATATCTGTGACTCCCTTAGGACGTATAGATTCTTTTTTGTCACAGAATGAACTTTCTTCTGCTTTTTTACATTCAATCATGTTGATAAAAACAAAAAGACTATGAAGACATCACTGTGTATGTAAGGCGTCATTGGGGCACCTTGAAAAAGTTAGTGCAATTTCCTGATCGTGTATGCTTTATGTACCACTGTTGTGTATGGGAAATAGAGCGCACAAAGAACAAAAAAAAGTGTTTGCTTTATAGTTGCCTATGGTTCTGCGGTGCCGCACCGCAGTACATGTTTGGATCACTTTTTCAAGATATTCTGGTAGATAGAGGCTGAAATCAAGATTTCTATCTATCCAAAGCATAAGAGATGTGTCACGTTCGCACCATCTGGCTCTGGTCGCCGGCCACGGCCGCTGCGACCATAACTGCGGCTTGGCTTTCTTTCCATGAACTCTGTTCTTAGACCTGGGATCCTAATTGATTTCTGGCCAACGCCCTTGGCCAGGAATCCTCCAGAACTCTTAGGGGTTAATCAATTCTCTGGGTGATTGACAGTTTCTGCTTCCTATCACTTCTGCTCTTCTTCCTCCCCTTTCCTATTTATAGCCACTGTTTCTACTTCCTGTGTGCTAGATGGTTCCGTCTCTATAGTTCGACTGTCTCTCTTTGGATTCCTGTTGCTATTCTTAACTCTGCTATGTTTATCCCGGTTACACTTTGTACTTTGTGTTTTGTACTGCGCTGCCCGTTTCGTTACCGACTAGGACTGTCCAACTACGCTTACTTGATCTGTGTTTGTTTGTCTCTGTCTGTGTTTCACTTGGCTCAGGGTAGTCATCAGTCATCTGGTTGGGATGACCTATTAAGTAGTCGGGTTCCCAAAAAGGCAGGGACAGAGGCTGGGACCAGTTTCAGGGTCTCACTTGTCTGTGTCGTTGGTGTGTGTCCCTGATAGGGTGTTAGTTACTATATTTAAATTTTCTATGGTGGCCATGCTCCAGACTAGTAGTCTGTCAGGATACATTTATATAAATATGGGCCAGAAAGCCACATAGCTATGATTTTCTTTAACTGGGGAAAAGATTCTGTTAAATGGTCTTCCAGTGGAGAAAAATGTATCCTAAATTGTGTGAAAAAAGAAAAAAGTTATATTTTTACTTACTATCCCCTGCTGGTGCCACTCTGGAGCTCTCCGAGACCCACTGCTTCATTTCTGGGTACTCGACCAAAATTCAGGAGAGGCTCCCTCTCTATGATAAATGAATAGAGTTGGAGCTTTTTATGTGTGTTGGGACAAGAACCCAGAGGTGAAGAGGAGCGGATTTTGGGGAGCTCCAGAGTGGCAAGGACAGGGGACAGAAAGGTATCTTTTTTTTCTTTTCTGTTTTACCCATGCTGGCCCAATATAAAGGGGTTTGGTCATGAAGCAAAGGCCCCTGTGGAGGCCAGCTCGTAGCTCACTACAAGCCGGCTACATTGAATGGGGAGGAGGCTGCTTTTGCTTGGGTCTCCCCGTTATTTTCTATGGCACTTCCAAACACAACTGAGTGAGTGTGCTTTACAATATTCCCATAGACATAAGATGAACTAGAATTCATAGCAAAATGAGATGGAGCCCCTCCACCTAATGTCAATGAACTAAAACAGCTGCATAAGTAGCAATAATAAGGTAGAAATAATAATGTATAAGGGAACCCACATAGTAGTGCTAGATAGGAGAAAGCCACCAACTACTTCCTCCCTACAAGAAGGAACAATGTTCTGGTTCCTGATTGGGGCCCCAATAACCTCTGGGCCCCAAAGTAGTTGCTATAGCTAATATGGCTATAGTTACGCCCATGCCTATAGACATGAAAGGGGAAGAGTTGTGCAAGATCAGCCCTCTCCCCACTTACTCAGCCTGGCTCGTATTAAGCTATATGCTTGCTTCACTCCTATTAAGATTAATTTTCCCCGCTGGACAACCCCTCTAATTGCCTTAGTTCTGCATCTAAATTTTGCCAAGGCATTGGCATTTACCTGACAGCAGCAATGTAGCATCTAATTGCACTTCCACGTTTGTCCCAATGAAACTTATGAAACTTATGTCCCAATCTTCCTTTTTTACTATTCAGATGTATCTTTCTGACTTAACAAGCTGGTCTGAAAGAGACACAAGAGTAACCAAATCGCTATACATAGTGACAAACATAATAACTTTGGGCAACATGTCCCAAAACCAATGCGCCATTTTTTTGCTGTATTTTGCGCCAAGAAAACTCTTGACGCCCTATTCTCTATATAAATGAATTGTAGTACATGCAAACCAGGCGCATTATACGCCAGGCACAACACATTTGAAAGCGCCTAAAAAGGTGCATCAAATATGCTAGCAATGATACGATATGTGTCTAGAATTTGTAAGGGATAAGCACGTTAACTTTACTGTGCAAGATATGCCAGATTTTTGAAAGGTTCGTACTTTCAGGCACACTTTACATTAATTTAATGCGCCCCAAAACTGACGTGCCGTCGCCACTTTTCGGACATGTCGGTCTTTATCTTTAAGGATAGATCTACATAGCAAATATCAAAATGCCGTCCAAAATGCAATGTCATTTTGACATTGCTGGACGTGGCAGAACTGCAGTTTTTGGCACAGTTTTGAAAAAAAGCCACTGTCGGTTTTCGGATTTGCTGTTGGTTATATACAATTGCATATATCGGATTCAGACAGCAATCTGGCAGAATCCTGCGGAATTCAAAATACTGAATCTGCGGGAAAACAACGGAAAACCTGTGCTGTGTAGATCTAGCCTAAGGGCCCATATTTGTATGCAATTGACATATACCGGTTGGTTTATCCGACCGGTCTTTGTCTGGCTTTTGTGCCGTGCACACGGCCGCGGGGGTGGACGGCTTTTCTCCACGACGAGCCCCCTTCTCATTCACTTGCACATATTCCATTCGGGAAGAATGTGCATGTTGAAGGTACTTCGGGCGGCCCGCGGGCGGAAAAGCCACCAGGCGGAAAACTCGTGTAGTGGGGACTGCTGCACGGGTTTTCCATAGAAGCCCGTTGTGCTCGTTTGTGGTCGGTTTTTCAGATGGTCTGCAAAACCGCAAACCGTTTGAAAAACCGGCCGCAAACCCGTGCCGTGGGCACATGCCCTAACAGTACTGGGCTGAAAACTTAACCTGAGATCTGTGACTATAAATTTTATCTGCCTTATGCTCTGTGTATTCACTGTACAGCTACAATCCAATATGCAGCAGCACACTACTAGCACTAAAAAACTATCAAAAAGAACAGGAATTTTTTGAAAAGCATTTCTGCTACTTAGAATATGTGAAAATCTTTGAGGTTCTTAGTTCACATTTTTGATCAAAACCGTTTAAGCCCACGTCCCAATCAGCAAGGGGACCTAAATACAGGTGGGAACCTATACTAATGTTACGTCTCTTGGTGCCTATTCAGACCTCTACATCTCAGGGAGAGAAGAATCCAGCTACAAGCTACTCTGCATTGATTTTGTCTTCACTGCACAACTTGTGATGGCAGAACATATTAGTGGAAGTGAGGAATTTTACTAGGCTCAAAGCATTTCTACATTTGCTTACATTAAGGTGTGAAGGGGAACAAACACAATAATCTTCAACATGGGTATAATTTAGTGCAATGCTTAATGGAGCTCTACTGTTTGCACTCTATTGAGGATTATGGGGGATCTAGTTAATCAACAGCTCGGTATTCCAATTTACTTCCTATGTAAAATATGTGAAAGGTATCTGCCATCTGACACAGCCACCGACGACATAATCTAAATACTTAGGGAATGAAGAGCGAAGACGCCTGTGAAGAATGCAACAGAAAACAGACACTTCTGCCTCAAATCGCAGCTCTTTGAGACCCTTAGTGCTTGATTTATGAGCAGAGATTAGCCTCATCCTCGCTCCATTGATAACAGGACAGTTGTTTGGATTTTGAAAGCTCATGTAATAAGAATATGTAACATTTTTACAGACCCAGCTTAACAATGGAGAGCTCTCCCCACTTACCCCTTCACTAATCCGCTGGATTTGCCTGTCATGGCCACTTAACTAGTATCAGGTTCTAATGTTATACTGTGCTTGGTAAACAGTTTGCCTCAATTCAAATTTCCATATGCTTTGATTGCTCATTGATCTACAATTTCAGCTAATTGGAATATTATAATATTATAAAATAATAATAACAATTGAGTAAATACTTCTGATAAACGGTTCATCAGTTTGTAAGAGCTGAAAACATTGGTTGGATTTTAGGCTCTTGATTGTTATTATCATGAAACTCTTCTATTACTTGTTGTCTCGTGTTCCCCATTATATAGTTAAAGGGGTTGTCTCACTACAAGGGTTGCTTTTTATGTTAAGATCTTGCAAAATCATGTCACTTTGCAATATGTGTCCATTAACAGTGTCCTACCTATTCCTAGATTTCCCCTCTTGTATGGGCTGCATCAGCTCCTCAGGTCGCTATAGCTACAGACCTGTTTGATGTATCCTGATAGGCTGCCAGCACTGGTTGCTATAGCTACAGACCTGTTTGATCTATCCTGATAGGCTGCCAGCACTGGTTGCTATAGCTACAGACCTGTTTGATGTATCCTGATAGGCTGCCAGCACTGGTTGCTATAGTTACAGACTTGTTTGATCTATCCTGATAGGCTGCCAGCACTGGTTGCTATAGCTACAGACCTGTTTGATCTATCCTGATAGGCTGCCAGCACTGGTTGCTATAGCTACAGACCTGTTTGATGTATCCTGATAGGCTGCCATCACTGGTTGCTATAGTTACAGACTTGTTTGATCTATCCTGATAGGCTGCCAGCACTGGTTGCTATAGCTACAGACCTGTTTGATCTCTCCTGATAGGCTGTCAGCACTGGTTGCTATAAGCTACAGACCTGGATTCTACTGAAGCCTAGTGGAAGTCACTAAACACGCCCTTCATTTCAAAGTGAAACCAAGAAAACAGGACTGAGGTGAGATGAATCAATGTAGTGAGACAACCCCTTTAATTTTGTTCATCACATTACAACCAAATATATGACAGCCTGAGTTTGCATTGAACGGTTGTTCAAAATGTGATATGGTAAAGATGGACACCTCTAACACTGGAAAAAAATGGTTGTTACACATCAGTGGTTATCCCTCCCTGTAATACATGCTGGAGGTGCGCTCTGTGATTTCAGGATGATGCTGTCTTCATGTTCCCATAGATCAGGTCACTGCAGTCTTTAGACAGCTCTTGTGCTGACAGACACAGATGCTGAGGAGTGGGCGATTCTCTTCTCTTGAAGGGTCTGCTATGAGTATTCTCCGTTCTCACTACACTCATACACTGATTATGTGATATTTCAGCAGATTTTCATTTGTGTGCTTTCTACACTCAGCACATACCACTTGTTTGATCTGCACTGCCTGATGACTTGAATGCTTACCCTTTTACCACACTTTGAGATTCCATGTGTAATCTCTTTTCCCTCCCTGTTGCCATTTCCAACACTGAGAAAATTGTGGGAGACAGCAAAGAAAACAGACACAGCTAGAAATGCATCGTTGAATCTGTGTCTGAAAGCAGCGGACAATCAGATATGTGAAGTAATTACACAGCAGCAAAACATTGGGTGACATGTCCAATTAGGGCTGTGCCATTGTTTTGGTGTGACGCCCTATTCTCTATATAAATGAACTGTAATACACCAAAACTAGGCGCATTATACACCAGGCATGACACATTTGAATGCAGCTAAAGTAGGTGCATCAAATATACTAGCAATGATATGCTATGCGCCTACATTATGCTGTGCGCCTAGATTAGGCACATCAATTACACCATGCGAGGTATAACACACGCCATATTTTTGACAGGTTCATTCATTCAGGTGCATTATACACTCATTTAAAACTGGTGTGTCGGCGCCTCTTTTCTGACATATATATGTCCTATATGTTTTTCGAGTAAAAGACTATTTAGAAAGTAGTTTGATTTTGAATGTAGAACGCAAATGAACAATATAAATAATTCAGTGCAAAGGTGTCCATAACCTTTAGGAGATATCTGTAGCCAAAATAATACCTTCAAAATTCTTATGCAAAATAAGACTATTTTTTTTTTTATTTTGAAGTGTTTTGATCTATCTTGTTTTCACCAAGGAGACTGCTAGCAGGTATAGTACAGTCTGTATTGTCATCTATATTATCTCTAACAGGACAATTTTCCCAGTCACTGGTCAAGGGTATGTTCATAAATCCAGGTAGATGTATGCCACATATTTGATTTCTTGTGTGCCAGATCCCACCAGCGGAGTTGATTCTTGGGACCTACCAGTGGAGATTATTCTTGGGGCCCACCAGTGGAGGTGATTTTTGGGGCCCACCAGTGGAGTTGATTCTTGGGGCCCACCAGTGGAGTTGATCCTTGGGGCCCACCAGTGGTTGATTCTGAATACCCACCTTACAGCTGCTGTACATGTCTGCACATAGTGCACATGTATCTTGTACTCTCATTTCTTTTTTTGCCTTTCTTCCTGAAAAGCACCCTTAGGCCTCGTTCACACGGCTTATTTCGGACGGATTTGCCGACGGATTGACGATCGTCAATCCGTCGGCAAATCCGTCCAAAATAAGTCACAGCCTATTTTCTATTGATTTCAATAGAAAATACGGCGCGTCGTTCACACGACGCAAAACTCCGTTCCGGATTGCCGCCGCGGATTGACGACGGCAATCCGGACGGAAAAACAATTGACATGTCAATTATTTCCGGACGGATTCACCACCTACAATGATTGTAGATGGTGAATCCGTCGGGAAATCAGTTACAAATACGTGCCACACTTAGTGACACTTATTTGCAACTGATTTTCAACTGATTTCAGAACGTATTTACATCGGAAATCCGTTGTAAATACGTTCTGAAATAAGCCGTGTGAACGAGGCCTTAGTCCTGCCATGCCCAGGATCCACCAGGTGTTGCTCCTGCTCTCCTGTAGGCTAGGTCAAGCCGGTAATTTCCATCTATTTTAGAAAGCATGTAGCTTTTGGTGCAGAATATGAGTGCTTTCCACTCTCTGTCTACATGTGCTCACAACTGATGGGTAATTTGTTTCTCAACTCTTCTGTTGTTCAGGCTTCCATAGGCTGTAATGGCAAATCACTTGTGATATCACAGTCTCAGGGCCAAATTAAACATAAATTAAGTTTTTCCAGAGACCACAATATTTGAAGGACACGGTTATTTCTGAATATACGTAGGGAAACTTTTTTGTTTCTTTGAAGCTGTTGATTGGAAGTATCGGAACAGACGTCACTATAAAGTTAGAAACAATGATTCAAGCGTCATTTACAAATAAAAGGTCATGTAAATAAATACATGTTGTTGGAATATTGTCCTCTAGATGGCAGCACAGACCAAGCTTAGCCCCTGAGTCACTAACAGGTCTGGTGGATGATCAATGTCTGGGAGAAAGTACTGTCTGTTTACTAGACCCCAAAACCTTTCTGTTAAACAAAATGTCAACCCCCCATATGAAATATAAGAGCTCATTATTACAATATATTGTCGTTTATGTAAGCGTCAACATTTGCAGTATGTAAAACGTATACAGAGAGGACTGCAAAACCGAACAACTGTGGAAATAGATGGGGGTCAGAAAAAGTAAGAAAATGTTACTCTAACTACATTTTAGTGCATCTAAAAAAAATTTGAATATCATTGAAAATGAAAGGGGTTCTCCAGGACGATCGTTTTATTGGTTATAAGGCTCACAAATTTGTTATACTAAACCTTGTAATTCATACTGTAATGAGTCTATACAATATATGGGGTTCCCTATTTTACTTAAATTATTGATATCAATTATCTATTCAGTGATATTCTTATCTTTCTGAGATGCACTAGTATAGGGCTGTCCTTCTATTGCTCTGTAGTCTGCAGTCTAACTGCGTATTTTCATTGCTACCTAGACATATGATAATGAGCCTGAGGCCTCGAGCACATGGCATGGCCACCGATACATGGAGTTCCTGTGGTTCTGTATTACAAAGCCATACAGTCATATGAAAAAGTTAGGGCACCCCTATTAATCTTAATAATTTTTAGTTCTAAATATTTGGGTGTTTGCAACAGCCATTTCAATTTGATATATCTAATAACTGATGGACACAGTAATATTTCTGGATTGAAATGAGGTTTATTGTACTAACACACAAAATGTGCAATATTAGTTATTAGATATATCTAATTGAAATGGCTGTTGCAAACACCCAAATATTTAGAACTAAAAATGATTTAGATTAATAGGGGTGCCCAAACTTTTTCATATGACTGTATGTTGTATGCCTCCATATGGCTTCTCCTCCCAGCACTGTATTCTCCCATAGAAACAATGCTCATAGGCAATAACCTCTGTAATACGCCCAGTGATAGAAAAGTTACAATTTCTTTTTTTCATCAATTCCATATGAATGTCCAAAAAAACCCTCCATCTGCCGCCATATTTGCCTCTACCCAAATGTGTAATATCTGTAACACAGCCATGTACACGAGCCTTAAAATGAAAAAGTATGTTCTTCTTTGGTGCAGCAACTATAATATATTAGGCAATAACATATACAAGATTCGTATCTCTCATTACCACTCCATTCACAAGTGGAAGTAACCCTACAATCAGGCCCATCAGACGAGAAATCCACGCACAATGTGCTTTCCTAGCCCTTTCCCACCAGGAATGTGCTATATAACTAAGCCTGTTTTTACATACTGGTAAGAAGGCTTCATATGAAACTAATACTGGAGAATGAGGGTGTTTCCAGAAGCCTGATGTGCCAAGAACTTCTGCTCATCCCATGTGAGTCAATGTTAATATGTGATCGTGCCAGTGCTTGCCAAGCCGTGCATGCAAAAGTAATTATTCTCCAGCAAAAAATAGATATCAGATGCTGGACATTATGTTGAACAATGGCTGTGCTGCTTGAATGCCCCAGATGAGCTTTGCATGACATATAACTGGGGCCTGGGCTGTGTACTGTATCTATGCAAGACATATAACTAAGCTATATACTGTATCTGTATCTATGCACGATATATAACTGTGCTGTGTATTGTATATATGCATGATATACAACTGGGCTATATACTGTATCTATGCATGACATGTAACTGGGCTATATACTGTATCTATGCAAGACATATAACTGAGCTGTGTACTGTATCTATGCATGACATACAACTGGGCTATGTACTGTATCTGTACAACATATATAACTAGGCTATACACTGTATCTATGCATGACATACAACTGGGCTATGTACTGTATCTGTATAACATATATAACTAGGCTATACACTGTATCTATGCATGACATACAACTGGGCTATATACTGTATCTGTATAACATATATAACTAGGCTATACACTGTATCTATGCATGACATACAACTGGGCTATATACTGTATCTATGCATGACATATAACTGGGCTATATACTGTATCTATGCATGACATATAACTGTGCTGTGTATTGTATATATGCATGATATACAACTGGGCTATATACTGTATCTATGCATGACATATAACTGGGCTATATACTGTATCTATGCATGACATATAACTGGGCTAAATACTGTATCTATGCATGACATGTAACTGGGTTATATACTGTATCTATGCAAGACATATAACTGAGCTGTGTACTGTATCTATGCATGACATACAACTGGGCTATGTACTGTATCTGTACAACATATATAACTAGGCTATACACTGTATCTATGCATGACATACAACTGGGCTATATACTGTATCTGTACAACATATATAACTAGGCTAGACACTGTATCTATGCATGACATACAACTGGGCTATGTACTGTATCTGTATAACATATATAACTAGGCTATACACTGTATCTATGCATGACATACAACTGGGCTATATACTGTATCTATGCATGACATATAACTGGGCTATGTACTGTAACTATGCAAAACATATAATTGGGCTATATACTGTATCTATGCAAGATATATAAGGGCGTGTCCCCACGGCAGAGGACAAATACTGGTCAGTTTATCCGACCGGTATTTGCACTGCTTTCGTGCTGTGCACACAGTCGCAGGGGGGTGGCTTTTCTCCGCGATTAGTGGAGAAAAGCCCTTCCCCTTCACATAGACTTGTTCATATTCCGCACGAAAACCGGGCGGAAGAATGAACATGTTCCAAGTTTTTCGGACCGCCAGTGGTCTGAAAAACCGCCAGGCGGAAAACCTGTGCAGTGGGGACTGCTGCATGGATTTTCCATAGAGGTCCATGTAAAAGTTTGTCAGCCGGTTTGCAGACGGTTTTCAATACCGAAAACCGTCTGTAAAATCGGCTGCAAACCCATGCTGTGGGGACAAGCCCTAGCTTTGTACTGTATCTAGGCATGACATAACTAGGCTATATACTGTATCTACCATTGATATATTACTGGACTATATACTGTATCTATGCATGATATATAACTGGGATATATACTGTATCTACGCATGATATATTACTGGACTATATACTGTATCTATGCATGATATATAACTGGGATATATACTGTATCTACGCATGATATATTACTGGACTATATACTGTATCTATGCATGAAATATAACTGGGATATATACTGTATCAGTTTATTATTTCATACTGGGCAATATACTGCAGGTGTACATTACGTATCACTGTACAATATACCAGGCCTGCACAACCATATAGTCCACAGGCCATATGCAGCCCACCATGGGATTTTTGCCTGCCTGCAAGAAGCCACGAAGAGGCGGGGACTTACATAAACCACGTTTCCAAATTGGGCGATTTGAGGGCATTCCCAGATGGTACGGGCGTGTTCCCGGACAGCTAGGGGCCAAGTTGTGTGGGATAACAAAATACTGTGGCTGTATATTACATATTACTATACAATATACTGTGGCTGTACATAAAATATCACTGTAGGGCATATCTAGATAATGCTGCTGTAAGAAGCCATGATGATCAGGATGATAACGTGCTTGATTTGCTATAGTTTGGACCCGTTTGGAATGTATTAAAAAGTTTGAAAATATTTTAAGGACTTTTCAAGAATAGGAAAAGGCTCTGTCTTTCTCCTGCATCTGTTATCTGGTATTGGTGCTCATCTCCACATAACTGAGCTGCTATCCCATATACAGTCCATGGAGGCACCTAACATAGTATTATTCATTTATTTATTTTTTTATAAAACAGCACAATATAGACTGTATAGAGACTTTTCACATTTTTTTCCCGGTCATAGGAATCACCATAAAACACTGTGCTGTGAATTCAGAACATGTACTATAGTCATAGTCGCAGAAACACCTCAGTTTTGAATTTTCCTATATGGATTAACTCTGTAGAAAGGAAAATGTCAGGGATGTAAAATTTAATTTTAAGGTATAAAATTCCTTTTGCAAAATAAGCACATGGTAAAACCCACGGCAGTAGTTGAGACAGTAAGGTTGACATATTCTGACTACCCAGACAAATACTGACATCTGTTTGGGTAGTAATGAGTTTTGTACATTTACAATATTGCGCCCTTGAGGCAGCAATCAGATTGAGGTGCAATTTTCTAATAAATCCACAATCTCAATTCTGCCTGTGGGGGGGGGGGGGCAGTAGAGCTGGAGAACACCTGGGTTCCCTAGTAAAAGTAGTGCTTTCCTACATGCAGATCGGCCTATTCTATAACAGATGCATCTAACACTTGGAATTTCAACAAGAGGATAATTATAGGGCTTCAAGGGGGAAACTGGGACCGTTTTTTAGCAAAGTATAAGCATCGTCTTTGGGAGACATGTATGTAAGCATCCCTGTTCTCTTGACGTATTTGCAGACGGACTCCACAACGAGGCGCATTTTTCAGCTCACGCGGCACTTTGTAATGCACCCAAGATGTGGGAGCTTTCTGGAGGCGTGTTGCTCCACAACCATATGATTCTACACATTTATGACTAGAGGACGGCACATAACTGCTGGAACAGACAGACTAAGTTAAAAGTGGTTTACCTCAGTCCGAGTTATCGTAGTGGAACTAGAAAGGGATAAATCTATGACCTTCGTAGAACAGGTTCATACATTCTGGCACATTCTACATTGCTTTAAAGCTATTTAGAACTGGCCTCTATGCGCCTAGATCATACATCTTGCCCTTTGAGTATTACATGCATATTATTTGGCGAGCAACTCTTGAGTTAGACTATCCTGGGAAGAGGGAATGATATTCCGAACAAGTATGAAAGGGGAAATGTAGCAGAAAAGGTTGAAAACCTCTAGTACATCATAAAACATAAAAAATCCAGCATTTGCACTTCTAAAGAAAAACTATACACCTCTAGCCCCTGTAATTGGTAGAGAAAATCATTAAGGGTGTAGGCAGGGCCTGTTGTAGACAAAATGTATACAAAGGCTAATATCACCAATAAGACCACTGAATCCAAATAAGACCATCAGACAATGACCGTTATATCATCACCACTCAGTAGTGACTCAGTAATATCACCCTACTGGTAGTGAATTGAAATCACTAGGCATATACAGGATTACAGTACAGTTTTATCCGGTGGCTCACAGGTGACATCTTCTCTGATTGGATTCATTTGCTATTTCAATATTTTCCATCTAGCTCAGATCACCATGAGCACTTCTTTCACCCATAACTTGTATCTACTGTCTGGATATATTTTGCTCCTTTCTTTTTCAGCACGCTCCCTACCTTTTACTAACTTACACAAACTCAGCATCCTCACATTTTGTGCCTGATTCTTCCTCAACTGCTCCTAGAAAATAGATTGCACCTCTGAATTAATGGTGTCACTATCAGTTATCTTCTTAGTGGCCCTAAACAGTAATATTGCTTCTTTTAATGCCGAGCACAGTGGTTAACGCACATCTTAGTGCCCCTTAAAGGGGTTTTGCCACGATCTCAATTCATACCTCCTGTATCCATCTCCTCAGCTCTGTGTGCTCAGAAGCGGGCGTGTGTGATTTGTTTGAATTGCATATCATGTGACCCAGGGGCGTCGCTAGATAGGTTTGTTCGGGGCACAAGCCCCGGACCAGACTCTCTGTGCCCCGAGTCTCAGAACGTCCGGTTCCAGGTCATTACTGTGACCTGTAGAGCCGACAAGCTGTTCCACTGTGTGGGGGTCCCCTGGACGCACATACAGTTCAGAGCAGCAGCTATGTGCAGGCCGGGAGGGGGAGGGCGACTGCCCGGGATGACAGGAGGGAGGAGGGGGGCGTCGGCTGCTCACACTTTGAAGGGAGTCTGGAAGCAGCGGCTGTCCCGCTGTGAGAGGCTCCGCCCCCTGCTGTCCTCTTATCTCGCCCAGGACCAGACCAGCAAGAAGGACACAAGTGAGTGAGGAGCCTCAGTGCTGAACAATAATTCTAAGTAGTGTAATAAGGGGGAGACAAAATAATGTTCCTGAATGTGAACTGTACTGAATGTGTATGCATGTGTGTATGCAAATGTGTATGTATTGTATTTATGTGTATGTGTTTGTATAGATGTCTGTGTGTATGTTTATATGTGTATACGTGTGTGTGTGTATGTATGCATTGTATGTGTGTGTATGTATGTTTGAATATGTGTCTCTGTGTATGTACTGTATATATGTGTATGTATATTGGTGTATACACACACATATCCACAATGTCACCTCATTCACATCAGTAAAACATAATCCTGCCTGTGTCTCTCTTAGGCTATGTTCACACGGTGTATTGTGACGTGTACGGAACGCGCCGCAATACACTGTGTGCTTCAGGAGCTCGCGCTGATCAGCACGTCTTCTCGAAGCAGGGGGGGGGGGGGGGGGGGGGCGGATGTCACTTATCTCCTTATGCATACAATACGATCGTATTGTACGCATGGGGACGACGCCGTGTAATCCATAGTTCTCTATGAGAACTGTGGATTACCGCAATTACGCCATGTGAACATACCCTTAGACATGTAAACTACAACCTGATGACAAATCATATTTGAATATAATTTTTTATACTTGTCATTTGTCAGGGTTGCGTATGATTTTAGCTGCTGCAGCCAGACTAAGGGTATGTTCACGCTGCGTAAACCATGGGGCGCATTTCTTGGCGTATTTGCGCTTCAATACGCCCGACATGCGCGCCGCAATTACTGTAATTCATAGTTCTCACAGAGAGCTATGAATTCCATCTCGTCTCTCCCGTGCGTACAATACACATATATTGCACACCGGGGGAGAGAAGTGACATGTCACTTCTTCGCGGCTCTGATAGTGGAGGTGAATGGACCGGCCCCCCTGTGCTTGGAAGTACGCGCTGAACAGCATGTACTTCCAAAACACACGGTGTACTGCCCTAAAGGTATGTTCACACAGCGCATGGTGGCACGGACCTGTGCACACCGCTATACGCCTGCTGTTGAAAGTACGTGCTCTCCAGCGTGTAATTTCAGCAGCGCTCCGGCCACCTCCCATCCATTTTCACTTTCCCCCTGAAAGAAGCGGCAGGTCACTTATTGTTATGGGTGGGTTCTATGTGCAGGGAAAACAGCAGCTAATCCTAGCCCTCACCGCTATGATTTTACCGTATTTGTGGGGCGAACTTTGGCCGCATTACAGCACAGTTATGCCCCACAAATACACTGTGTATGTTCACACGACATAATGTTGGTCCGTACTTTGGCGGGTAATTGCGCTTCAATACACCCGAAGTACGGGCCAAAATGATGGTAACTCGTAGCTGTCACTGAGAGCAACGATTACCTGTTCTTGGGAGAATAAATATTAGTGGGAGCTTCAGAGGGACGCGCTGGCCACAGTTTTTTCTCTGTAAAAACACATGCCGGGGTTCATGGGGCGTAAAAAACGCCGTGTGAACCCCGCCCTTCTGAGCAAAACTTAACACAGGGCCCGGGCCCCGGATGTTTTGGGACCCTAGCAACGCCCCTGATGTGACCCAGCAGGATGACATCACCAGGCCTTTCCTCTCTGTAGTCAAAGAAAGGCCTGTTTATGTAAAGCATTGTGAGTAGCTGAGAGGTAAAGTTTTTGCCTCCAGGCACAAGGGTCCTAGGTTCAAATCCCTGCAGGAACCAAATCTGTGGGGTTTTTTTTCTCTTTATCAATGCAAAAACCCGATTGAGGTTTCTTTTTTTATTTATTTGCATTGTTTGACTAATTACTAAGGAGGACGGGAGTAGAATGACAGCACCCGGGGTTTGAACACTCAGTAGCTGCCTGAAAGGAGAAGTGATGTCTGAGCATGTGCGACCAGGACTGAGGACTCAGCTCTCAGCACTGGTCGTATCCCCTGGAGACGAGCTGTAAACAATGGATCACTAAAGGAGCAGCTAAAAAAACGGTGCTGAATTTGTAATAATGATGAATGGTGAAAATGTTTATTTCATTTCCAAGCTTCCCACGTCAGTTTTACTTCGTGGCAAAACCCCTTTTAGCCATGTTCAGACCTGTGTCATAAGTTCCATTTGGTGCCTCTGTTGCAGAGGTTGGACTGGATCTATTTCATGGTGGGCACCATCTACAATGGAGTCTAAAAGGTTTTCCATATTCTAATAGAAAAAATAACGCTGCATGCTGCGCTCTTTTTTAGGTCATTCTAGACGTTATCTGTGATGGAGGCTCCAAACGAAACTCTGACACCGATATGAACCAGTGCACAGTAATATTGTCATAATCATTTGTGTACCCACATATTAAGACTAATGTATACACTGACTTTTTCTAAACAGTAAAATGGAAGTCAAGGCAGAAATCCGAGGTGATGCCCTTTGATATATTTTGTGGATTTTATCTGTAAACGCTAGATTGGCTTCTGTTCTGACCCAATGGGCTTAATCCACATCATGGCTGCCTGTAGTGTAATCTGAGCAGGTTCTGCTTCAAAGAATGAACATGTAGAAAATCTTTGGTGTAAAAACTCTGGTTTTCACATAGATTTCCACATTAAAGTCTGTCATGTAAATATAGCTTAATAATGCTGTGCCCCTATGAAGAACAAAGGGGTTGTCTCACTACAAGGATTGCTTTTTATATTAAAGATCTTGCAAAAACAAGTCACTTTATAATATGTGTCCATTAACAGTGCCCTTCCTATTCCTAGATATCACCTCTTGTATGGGCTGCATCAGCTCCTCAGGTCGCTATAGCTACAGATGTGTTTGATCTATCCTGATAGGCTGCCACCACTGGTTGCTATAGTTACAGACTTGTTTGATCTATCCTGATAGGCTACCAGCACTGGTTGCTATAGCTACAGACCTGTTCAATCTCTCCTGATAGGCTGTCAGCTCTGGTTGCTATAGCTACAGACCTGTTTGTTCTTTCCTGATAGGCTGCCAGCACTGGTTGCTATAGCTGCAGACCTGGCTTCTACTGCAGCCTAGTGGAAGCCAGTAAACACGCCCCTGAATTGAAATGAAAACCAAGAAATCAGGACTGAGGTAAGATGAATCAATGTAGTGAGACAACCCCTTTAATGATTCTGATACTACAGCTTTAGTAATAACAGTGATAATGAACACCATAAAATTAAATAACAAAGGGGGGGCATTTTAATTATGGAGGAGGCTGTTATCCCTGTTCTGGAGCACAAGGGTGGTATTATTAATAGAAATGAAATTTTTTAACCAAAACAATAACAATACACTTTTTGCCAATACACAATAAAAAATACCCCTGCCCCCCTCAGGTGCCTCCTAATAGGGAATCCTAATAAGAAAACAGTGTCCCCTAATAGCAACTACTGTCCCCTTTCTTTCCAAAAAGTAAGAAAAGTTACAGTTACCTTACCCCGCTCCCTCAACTAAGGTGGCTGAGGCCTCTTCTGGCCTACGAAGACGGCATTCTAGTGCAGGCAGTGTGATGCATCCCGCCACCTAGTTGGCCAAAGGGTGACTGAGCTCTGGAGAGTGCAAGGAATAGATTGATATGGCTCTCTGCTCTGCCATAAGTTTCAACTGTAAGGCTGTGTCTACACAGCAGTGGACAAAAAACACCCTAAAAACCGAATCATAAAAACGTTCATAAAACGAAGAAGCATACATGCGAAACGTGCGTAGGGAATCCTGTTATTGTCTATCTGGGTATAGTATCTTACAAGAAACATAGCATATTATCAATTTATTTTGCTTTCTGGGCACATTTTGCTTCTAAATATTTATTCATATTATCATATATTTATTTTTGTTGCACGTTTGCATTTTATTAGAATATATGCATTTATGTATTGAATATTCATTTGTAATTTATTGTAGCAAATTATAGATTTTGCTGTGTGCACTAGGCATTTGTTGTTCATCTTGCTATATATTTAGAGGATATATACGTTTTACCTATATGTAGCATAGTATGTGTAAAAGTAGACTATAGCATTGGTATTTATACATGTATGTATTTATTACTTTTTCCCAGAGGACTGCTTAAACCTCTTCACATTTTTTGAGTCATATTTAGTGTTTTTACTTAAACTATTTTATGTAATGTAGCATGTTTCAATAAAGTTTTTTGCTATCTTAAATTTCAGCGGTTGCTGTGATCTTGTTAAAGTATTATTGTTTAGTTGATCCAGCTGAATTTAGTTTGCATTTCTGGTATCAATATAGTAGTCTAAGAAAACCTCATTAAAGGGATTGTGTAATCAAAAATGACTTGTTTAACTCACATTTTTATGTTATACAAATGTTTTAACAATTTTTGGTTATTTTTTTTTAATTTTCCATATCACTTTCAATATTTTTTAATAATTCTTAAGTCCTGCAGTTTTCACTTTGGCCACTAAGCCTAATAATTGTCTGACACTTCTTGTTCTGTACAGAAATATTCTCAGTTGTCTGCTCAGCACAAAGAGGGTCAAACTGAAAGGAGACACTAGTGTGAATAGATAACACAGGATGCACTAGTCACAAGAGGAGATGTCACTGTTCACCCTTTTACCTCCCTACATAGTGACTTCTTCCCAGGTCACAGAGCATGACTAGAAAACTCTCCTATAGAAGTGAATGGGACTGAGTCAGTCTTAAGTCTCCTATGTGCAGGAAGCTACTGTAAAGCATCTCTCTGACTGCTGTTAAAGCAGTGCAAAGTGAAAACTGCAAGACAAGAATTACTAAAAAATATTGAAAGTGATATGAAAAATTTAGAAAAAAAAAACCCCAACAATTCCTAAAAAACGTGTTCAACATAAAAATGGGTCTAATTTTTTGATGACACATTCCCTTTACATTTCAGTTGTCATCATAAAAAAATCAATTGGAGCTTTACAGGATTTAGAGATTGTACGGTCAATTCATCCGGTTTGAGACTTACATTTTGGAGACTGGAATAGCTGCTCATCTCCACTTGTATCACATTTCCACATAGCTGTTTTACTACTGGTCTCCTCTGCACCCTCTGTGTAATAAAGACCATCCTGTCTGTGAGGAGTTGCAGGATACAGACCATAGATCTAGTTTCCTGCCTGTAAGTAAATATTTACAGGGGGACTAAATCCATGACACTCGCCTTAAATTCATATGGTTTTAGGGTTAACATCCTGCAGCCATTTATAGCTCTTGTCTCCTGTGACACAGGGACAAAAACTAGGTCACCGCAGACACGGCCACAGCAGCTATTGCAAGGAGAGAAATAAACAGGAGCAAGAAATGTCTCTCAGATACTGCAGGGAAGCGCTCTCCTATAATGGTCAGTGTAATAGTAATGTGATCCTTGAATCATAATATGTATTAGCTCCAGTGCATTGTCTGGAACAGATGAAGGGTGACCTTTAAAATAAAGATGAGGGTGCAGAGCCCGAGATGACCTCACATATTATACAAAAACATGTTGATTTTAAAAGTGCCAATACCAGGCTGAGCTCCGTGTAGAATAAACACACTGGTCAAGTATACTTTGAATCATCAGAGGGTCCTTTGAAACCAGTCAGGTGTATCTCCATAGGGTGATGCGGATGTTGATACGAGGGAAATCACAGTTCCTCTCCCCCCACCACCACCACCACTGTCAGTTACCTCTCTCCCCTGCACCACTCTCCCCCCTGCACCGCTCACTCTCGCCCCCCGCCACCACTCTGGCCACTGCACCAATTACTCTCTCCCCCCTGCACCACTCTGTCCCCTTCACCAGTTACTCTCCCCCCCTTGCACCAGTTACCCTCTCCCCCCCTGCACCACTCTGTCCCCTGCACCAGTTACTCTCTCCCCCTTGCACCAGTTACTCTCTCCCCCTGCCCACTCTGTCCCCTGCTACACCAGTTTACTCTCTCCCCTGTGCAACCAGTTACACTCTCCCCCTCTGCACACCTCTGTCCCCTGCACCACGTTACTCTCTCCCCCCTGCACCGGTTACCCTCTCCCCCCTGCACACTCTGTCCCCTGCACCAGTTACTCTCTCCCCCTTGCACCAGTTTACTCTCTCCCCCCTGCACCACTCTGTCCCCTGCATCAGTTACTCTCATCCCATTAAGTAACTTGCTTACCAGTAATCTGCACCAGGGGCATTGCTAGGGTCCCAAAACATTCGGGGCGCAGGCCCTCTGTGTTACTTTGTGCTCAGTAGGGCTGGGTTCACATGGAATTTTTCACGTCACATTTGTGGAACTTGCGGATGTATTGTTACATAGAAAAACCTTCTGTCCTGTCACACTAAATTCTCTGCACATTCCACATAGATCCCGTCCATCTCCTCAGCAGTCGCTATACAATGAAAATCAGTGATGACAAATTAGCTTTTTCAAAAGTGCTCACCTACGTATGACAGTGTAATACCCCTAAATAATAGTCACCTAATAAACCACCGATACATGGAGCAAATCTACGAGACGAATGATTGTTACTAAAAACACTCCTACAAAACCAAGACCCCAAACTATTACTAGTTAAGGATCAAATATCCTTGACAGACCCTGGGGACCGAATGCGACCCCCATCATGTAATATCCACATGCAACAAGGCCCTAGAGACATTTATTACCACATACAGGGCCATATAGTGGTAGGAACCAGTGTACACAGGCTCTGAAGACTGTATATTACCACCATACAGGGACCATATAGTGGTAGATACTAGTTGTATGTAGACACTCTGCAGAAATATAAGTGATTACACTGCAGTTATATTTAGTGACTAAAGGAGTCGTCTTTCTGTTCGGGTCGTTCACACTTTCCCTTTTCTTCTCCATCCGGCTTCACACCTTCATGCTGATTTCTCCCGGCCTAATACTCGTTCCCTGCAGATTTGGACACATATATCTTAGTAATCCTCACATTTCCAGCAACTCTTAATTATGGTATTTTCTTCCCCTCAGATAGGAAGATTTATAGGTACTGCAGTTAGACAGGTTAAATATGTCCCCTCAGTTAGGGAGGTATATATAGTTCCTTCAGCAGGTACATAGAATAGCCCTCGCAGTCAGGCAGGTATTTATATATATATACTATATATATATATATATAAATATATATATTCTCCTCAAATCAGGCAGGTATATTATATAGATATTGTACCCTTAGACAAGCAGATATATAAATATTGGGTCATTCAGGCAGGTATATTCATATATGGTCACTCTCAAGCACTTATATAGATATAGGGTCACTCAGGCAGGTATGTAGATATAGGGGCACTCTCAGGCAGGTATATAGATATAGGGACACTCAGGCAGGTATATAGATATAGGAGCACTCTCAGGCACTTATATAGATATAGGGGCACTCAGGCAGGGATAGAGATATAGGGGCACACAGGCAGGTATATAGGGGCACTCAGGCAGGTATATAGGGGAACTTTCAGGCAGGTATATAGATATAGGGGCACTCAGGAAGGCATATAGATATAAGGGCACACAGGCAGGTATATAGGGGCACTCAGGCAGGTACATGGGGCACTCTCAGGCAGGTATATAGGGGCACTCTCAGGCAGATATATAGCTATAGGGGGCACTCAGGCAGGTATATAGGGGCACTCAAGCAGGCATATAGCTATAGGGGGACACACAGGCAGGTATATAGTGGCACTCAGGTATATAGGGGCACACAGGCAGGTATATGGATATAGAGGCACTCAGGCAGGTATATGGGGGCACTCAGGCAGGTATATAGGGGCACTCAGGCAGGTATATAGGGGCACTCAGGCAGGCATATAGCTATAGGGGGCACACAGGCAGGTATATAGGGGCACTCAGGCAGGTACATGGACCACTCAGGCAGGTATATAGGTGCACTCTCAGGCAGATATATAGCTATAGGGGGCACTCAGGCAGGTATATAGGGGCACTCAGGCAGGCATATAGCTATAGGGGGACACACAGGCAGGTATATAAAAAAAAAAAAAAAAAAAAACAATTAAAAAAAAAAAGAAAAAAATCTGGCACTCAGGACAGGTATATGATATAGGAAGCACTAGGCTGTATAAGGGGCACACAGGCAGGTATATGGGGGCACTCAGGCAGGTATATAGGGGCACTCAGGCAGGCATATAGCTATAGGGGGCACACAGGCAGGTATATAGAGGCACTCAGGCAGGTACATGGGGCACTATCAGGCAGGTATATTGGGGGAACTCTCAGGCAGATATATAGCTATAGGGGGCACTGAGGCAGGTATATAGGGGCACTCAGGCAGGTATATAGGGTCACACAGGCAGGTATATGGATATAGGGGCACTCAGGCAGGTATATAGAGGCACACAGGCAGGTATATGGGGGCACTCAGGCAGGTATATAGGGGCACTCAGGCAGGCATATAGCTATAGAGGGCACACAGTAAGGTATATAGGGGCACAAAGACAGGTATATAGAGGCACTCAGGCAGGCATATAGCTATAGGGGGCACACAGGCAGGTATATAGGGGCACACAGGCAGGTATATAGCTATAGGGGGCACACAGGCAGGTATATAGGGGCACACAGGCAGGTATATGGATATAGGGTCACTCAGGCATGTATATGGGGGCACTCAGGCAGGTATATAGGGGCACACAGGCAGGAATATGGATATAGGAGCACTCAGGCAGGTATATGGGGGCACTCAGGCAGGTATATAGGGGCAATCAGGCAGTTAAAAATAACAACATTTATACTCACCTTACCTGCTTCCCGACCGCGTGCTCCTCTTCTGCGGGACACTGGCGACGTGATGACGTCATCACGTCGCCAGCGCCGGGACACTCGTCCGGCTGCTCCTCGGCCGCACGGCCTATGACGGGCTGTACGGCCAAGGGATCGCCTACCTCTGCCTACCCGTCGTCCCGGCCCTGCTCAGCTCTGTGATATATAGGGTTATATGATAGAGGAGCTGAACTCTGTGATATATAGGGTTATATGATAGAGGAGAGAAGCTGAGGTCTGTAATATATAGGGTTATATGATAGAGGAGAGAAGCTGAGCTCTGTGATATATAGGGCTTATATGATTAGAGAAAGGTGGAAGCTGAGGCTCTGTGATATATTAGGGTTATATGATAAAGGGAGGAGCATGAGCTCTGTGATATTTAAGGTTATTATGATAGAGGAGAGAAGCTGTGATCTGTGATATATTGGGTTATATGATTGAGGAGAGAAGCTGAGCTCTCGTGTTATATTGGGTTATATGATATAGGAGAGGAGCTCGAGCTCTGTTGATATATAGGTTTATATGATAGAGGAGAGGGGATGAGCACTGTGTGTATATAGGGTTATATGATATAGGAGAGGAGCTGAGCTCTGTGATATATAGGTTTATATGATAGAGGAGAGGAGCTGAGCACTGTGATATATAGGGTTATATGATAGAGGAGAGGAGCTGAGGTGTGTGATAGATTTAAATGATTTGAAACAGGATTTCTTTGTAAAAAGTAGAGCAAGGCTAGGTTTACACAGCATGGCAATACCATTGGATTTTCCACTGAAAATCAGATGATACAATGTGCTGTATAGACATCAATAAAAATCTGTGCTTTAGTCTACACAGTACAGATTTTTTAGGATCAGTGTCAAAATCCGGTGGATTTTAAAACATGTTGGATATTCTGCCTGGATTTTCCGTAGGCCTCGTACATGGAATGTACGAAGCCAACGGCAAATCCGGAAACCGACCAAAACCACGGTCTGGTGATGTTAAAATGCTGTTGGATTTTGGACGGCATTTTAACATTTACCGTGTAGACATAGCCTAAATCCTGATAGGACTCCTTAAGAGACAGTGAGAGTCCAGCTTACCCTGCCCACATACAGTAACTGACGACTTTCCCTACATCAGTGTGTGTATAGAGCAAACGGTTTCATTATTCTCTCTGCTTTTTATGCAGAAATCCTGCTTGAAATCATATAAACCTATATACTACAGCTGAGCTCTGCCATATAGAGGTTTATGTGAAAACAAAAACAGAATGTGAAAGTACTGTTACCCCCATCCACATACAGTGCCTGACAGTTTGCTCTCTACACACAGATACAGAGAGTGGTTCAGCATTGTATGTAGATGGGGTCCCTGTAAAGACGTGTTCCCTTGTCAAATAATTATGGCATATCAATGTGATATACCATAAATGTCTGATGGTTTAAGGTACCATCGGTGGGATCCACACCTTTCATGAGAACTATACACCAAAAGTTTCAGTTTAGAATGGAGAGTAGGTGGCACATGTGCACTATTCGTCATTCATTTCTATGGGAGTTCTGAGCAGAGCCAAACACACCACTCACCTGGACTCAGAAGTCTCATAGAAAAGAATAGAGAGTTGTGAGCAAGTTTGACTGAAACCAAAAACACCAATATCCTAAAGGCTTAAACGCACTCCACTTAATCTAATTAGTAGATATCTATCCACAAAAATGTGAGGGGTGTACTTACTTTTTGTGAGATTCTATCTATCTATCCCATACCTATCTATCTATCTATCTATCTATCTATACATCAATCATCTATCTATCTATCTATCTATCCATCAAACATCTATCTATCTATCTATCCATCAAACATCTATCTATCTATCTATCTATCTATCTATCTATCCATCTCATATCTATCTATCCCATATCAATCAATCAGTCTGTCTGTCTGTCTCTGTCTGTCTGTCTACAAAGATAGATAGATAGATAGATAGATAGAATCTCACAATAGTCAGCACACTCATCACATTTTTGTACATATTGTATTATATCCATTGAACAACATTGAAGATAAGACACTTTCATACAATGTAAAGTAGTCAATGTACAGATTGTAAAACAGTGTAAATTTGTTGTACCCTCAAAATAACTCAACACAGACATCAATGTCTAAACCTCTGGCAACAAAAGTGAGTACACCCCTAAGTGACAATGGACATATAGAGCAACATGTTCCATTCCTTCACTGGCTACCAATAGCTCAGCGAATTCATTTCAAGTTGCTAACAATGACCTTCAAGGTTCTCCATAACCTCTCCCCTCCATACATCTCTGCCTTAATCTCCAGATATCTCCCCTCATGGAAGCTCCGCTCCTCACAGGACCTTCTTCTCTTCTCTCCCCTTATCAGCTCCTCACATAACCGTCTCCAAGACTTCTCCCGTGCTTCCCCCACACTCTGGAACGCACTTCCCCAACACATCAGACTCTCCTCCACTTTCACCAGCTTCAAAAGCAACATGAAAACCGATCTCTTCAGGAGCCTATAACCTACAATAACCCTGCTGCCACTGTACTACCCCACAAACATGTCTGCCCCTCTCCTCCTGTCTCTTCCCTCCTCCTTGTAGATTGTAAGCCCTCGCGGGCAGGGTCCTCTCTCCCTCTGTACCAATTATACGTCATTCATTGTCATTATTGTACTCACTTGATATATCATGTATGTGACCCCCTCAAATGTACAGCGCCATGGAATCAATGGCGCTTTAAAATAAATGTTAATAATAATAATAACTAGGGCTGCACCATTTATTTGGTGTATTTTGCACTACAAAACTGTTGGTGCTGTATTCTCTATATAAATGAACTGTCGTACACCAAAACTAGGTGCATTTAATACTTTTGAATGCGCCTAAAGTAGGTGCATCAAATATGCCTGCAATGATATGCTGTGCGCTTTTTTTCGGTATACACCTAAATTAGGTGCATTAAATATGCTATACAAGGTATACCACACGCCAGATTTTTGACAGGTTTATTTATTCCAGGCGCATTACACACTCATTTAATGCCTTTTAAAACTGTCGTGGAAGCGCCTCTTCTCTGACATGTCGCTCATAGTGCCCAAAGTGTCAATATTTTGTGTGTCCATCATTATTTTCCAGCACTGCCTTAAAGGGAACTTGTCACATAGTTTATGCCCCCCCTTGCTGAGGACAACACAAGCTTGTATCCAAGCACTGTGTCCCTTAGTCAGTAAGATGCTGTCGTTTTAGAGCATTTACCCCTTAAATCTTATTCATGAGCAGGTATTAGCCCCGCCCACCAAGGGCTAGCCCCGCCCACCTGGCAGTTATTCATGTTTCTACCTATTCAAAGTAATAGGTTTATCAGTTGAGGTGGACGGGGCTAGCCTCAGGTGGGTGGGGCTAGCCTCAGGTGGGTGGGGTTTGAAAAAAACTGACTCTTTGAATGACTCTTTTCTGGCTTAAAACTGCAGATTTGAGCATTAAATACACGAAAACTCCAGCATCTTACAGAATAAGGGACACAGCGCTGGAAACAGCAGGTCTGACACTGGCTTGTGCTGTTCTCAGCCAGGGGGGCATAAACTATGTGACAGGTTCCCTTTAACTCTTTTGAGCATGGAGGTCACTAGAACTTCACAGGTTGTCACTATATATAGTAGTATTTCACTTTTATTATAAAATATATTGTAGAATAATCCTGTTCCAAGCAAAAAAAAAATTGATTCTATACTAAACCTATAACAAAGTGCAAGTGCCTAAAGCAATTTAAATAAATATATGCTGTGTCACGGATCGGACAATCTTCAAAGATAATCAATTAAAGTGCAAGAAGTGAGTGGTCACCACTAATTACCCACAAAGACCAGACACACGTTTCGCAGCAATGCTTTGTCTTGCTCTCACACTTTGTTATCCATATACATTATTATTTATGATATGCACTGAATATATACTGTTTATATGGTCCATGAATTAACCACATTACCCATTGGTGGTATTCCACTGGTATTGGTTTCATCAAGTTCTTTTAATTATTGATTAATAACATCTATTTTATTATCTTGTTTTTTGTATTTTTTCATTTACTGGATCTGGCCCATATTTTGTTAGGGCAAGATACTTGTGAATAATGTCTATGCAATTTGCCAAGCAAATTGATAATATAATCTATTGTGCAGGCAATATGTAGTGTAGAGTAGATAACAACATAACAAAATAGACATGGATTTGCTCTGTACAGACTGAGGCTCTGTTCTCACTTCTAGGGGCCAAGATAGCTCAGGGAGGCACTGTTGTTGGTGACTTCCGATGACCAGGCAGAAGTTGAGGGACCAAGTAATTAGTCAAAGTTGCAGCTTGTCACAGCAGTATGCGGGACATGCAGAGATAATGCAGATTGGTAGGGGCTGGTGGAGCTTGTTTAGCAGAGAACATAGGTAAAGGTCAAAGCAGCTGGAGTTCAGGAAGATCAATGAGTCCAAAACAACCTTGGATTGCCCAAAGGTATCAGAAATGAGCCTTTTCGCCTGCAGAAGAGTCGTGTGTTTCAAACACAAGAGCGATTTACTGGGATAACATTTAAAGGGGTTTTGCCACGAAGTAAAATTGACGTGGGAAACTAAATAATAAACATTTTCACCATTCATTATTATTAAAAATTCTGCACCGTTTTTGTTTTAGCTGCTCCTTTAGTGATCCATTGTTTACAGCTCGTCCCAGGGGATACGACCAGGGCAGTGAGCTCCTCACTCCTGGCCACACATGCTCAGGCATCAACTCTCCTCTCAGGCAGCTACTGAGTGTTCAAACCCCAGGTGCTGTCATTCTACTGCCGTCCTCTGTACTTCTTAGTAATTAGTCAAACAGTGCAAATATATAAGAAAGAATTCTCAATGAGATATGTGCATTGATAAAGAGAAAACAAAATCCACAGGTTTGGTTCCTGCAGGGATTTGAACCTAGGACCCTTTACCTCTGAGCTACTCAGAGCTCTATACATCAAAAGACCTTTCTTTGATTACAGAGAGGAAAGGCCTGGTGATGTCATCCTGCTGGGTCACATGATATGGAATTCAAACAAATCACACACGCCCCCTTCTGAGCACACAGAGCTGAAGAGCTGGATGCAGGAGGTATGAAATGAGATTGTGGCAAAACCCCTTAAAAGATTGGCCTGGTCAGGTTGCTGTGATAGGTCCTGGGACTTTTGCTCTCCAGTAGGTGATAGAGTGCAGGTGTGTCTATACACCAAACCACCGGACCTCTAACCCCTTTTGAAGCCAGGTTAGCTGGTGAAACTGTTGGGGAGGTCAGGCATGACGTTTTAAATTGTGATTTCTCACCTCTGTCTACAAGTGTCACCCGCTGCAGAGGGTATCACAAGGAAACCTTATATGTTTTATGTCCATTAGATTAGGGACGACTGCCCAAGTAGGATGCTTGGGATCCCCTACTGGAGTTAGTAAATTACTGTATATATAAGGTTCTCCTGTTAATAGGTGGTGTCACACCAGATTTGATAATAGAAAAGGAGCTATTCCTTCAGGAGTAGAAAGGGAGATATTGAGAGGTTAGAAATCAGGTTTTTAATAGTGTGTAGAGAGGTTTAGTGTTATACATAAAAAAAGTTAAGTTTTAGTGTTTTATAGATAGAGAACTGATAGAGTTTAAGTTTGCCTTTGGCAAAATAGTAAATATAGGTATACACCAAAGCAGGGGCAGCATCAGCAAAGTCTTGGCAGTATTCCTCTTGGGGGCCCTGGTCAAATATAAAACGAGTGCCTAATGATATGGTTAACAACAATATTGGAGTTTCCACAAATAATGATGCTAAAACTTAACTTTTATTGTTTCCACTAATATATTAAAGTAGTGACTTACTCCACAAGTTACTATCCCTAACTAAAGATATGGTGTAAGATAGGACGTGGTAATGGGTGGGGGCCCAAATGCTTTGGCTGTATGGGGCCCTAAAATTACTTATGGCAGCCCTGAACAAGAAAATGGATGGTAGCTGCTGAAAGATGGTAAACACCCCATGGGTAGGTATAAGTACAGCTGTAACAGCTGCTATGGGACCCAGAGGCCTATGAAGCCCCATCAGGTGTGAGAACATTATACCTATTTGTAGGCAATAACAAGTTGATGGCTTCTGCTATCTCAGTTCTCTGATATATGGCACTATCATCTATATCTATAATTATGGCTACTGATGTTGCTGTTCCAATTTCCTGTCATCAGGTGGTGAGGGTTCATTTCATTTTGCTATGGGGGCTTATGCATTATATTTATGTCCCTGACCCCATGGCATCTGATACCATGAAATACAATAGTAACCAATATATACTGGAGACACAACATGTAGTACATTATCATTAGATGGTGGGGGCCCATTTCATTTTGCAATGGGGCCTTATAAATTTTATTTATGTCCTTGACCCCATGGCTCCTGATATCATGAAATACTATAGTAACCAATATAGACTGGAGACACAACATGTAGCACATTAATGGCATTAATTCCTAAGAGTCTCTGTAGCTGCCTAACTAGACTGCAGTCACAGTATGAGGGAAACGAGGAGGAGAAAGTGGAGTAGTAGCCGCATACCGTAAACAGGGAAGATAGTTTAAATAACTTTTACGGGCCCTGTGGTGACTTCATGATCGACCTTTCCCCTCCATCAGGTCAGTTTGCTCCCAGATTTGTACATTCTGTCTAAACAATGTGAAGGGGGTAAGGCTTTTAATGAATCACTCTCCCTGGGCTGCCTTCTGCTTCCCATCCATCAATTTAATGCAGGGCATTCCATGAAAAGTGGGTGGAAATGGAGGAGAGAGTGATGTTGTGGCCTGTAAATGCTGAGCTCCAAGAGAAGGTGCAATCCATCATACCTGCCAGGCACCTCTGTCTGCTGGGGTGTAAAGGGATTCCCTGGACAGGGGGGCTCTGTCAATGGCATGGTATAACAATCTGTATACAGTATAGCGTTACGTGGAACACACTAACACCTACAAGCTGCCAATGTGGACTCTAAAGGCAAGATGTGGGAGGAAAAGTCACTGACATAACCCAGATATTATCCATTTTTGTTTTGTACGAGCACCTGAAGCTGCCACATTGAACAGCTAAAATGTTATAGAAAGGACAGTTTTGCATAAATAAAAAAAAATTCTATTTGAAGGCCTTTAGTCCATCTAGGTTATACAGTATTAAAGGGGTTGTCTCACTACAAGGATTGCTTTTTACGTTCAAGATCTTGCAAACACAAGTCACTTTGCAATATGTGTCCATTAACAGTGTCCTACCTATTCCTAGATATCCTCTCCTGTATGGGCTGCATCAGCTCCTCAGGTCGCTATAGCTACAGACCTGTTCAATTTCTGCTGATAGGCTGCCAGCACTGGTCAGTATAGCTACAGACCTGGGACGATATGTATGAATGCCCCGTTCGCTATATTTTTAACCAGGCGCACTCCAATATCAGGCACATTACACAGCTCCTGCGGCACTTTGTATGTGCCTGAGATCGGGGCGCGTGCTGGAGGTGTGTCACACTACAACCGTATGAAGTTACACATTTTTAGCTTTAGTACAGCAAATCCAGGCGCATTACTGCTGGAACAGGTAGAGCACTTTAAAAGTGGTTTACCTGAGCCAGAAGTGTCGCTTAGTAGCTAGAAAGCGCTAAATCTATGACCTGCAGTAGAACAGGTTCATAGATTCAGGTGCATTCTACACTACTGATGCGCACAAAAAAAAAATGGCGTCTGGCACCAAAAATCATACATGTCGCCCCTGGTGTCCTGAACAGCTTGTCACTGCAGGCCAGTAGAAGCCAGTAAACACTGAATTCAAATATGCAACTGAGAAAACGTGACTGAGTTAAGATGAATCGTTGTAGTGAGACAAACCCTTTAAATTAGAGTCTGATCAGAAGCAGACAGGTGGCTGAAATGCAGGGAAGTGACTACTCTGTACATAAAAGAAGCTTGAGCTTGACAGACAATTAAGTGGAGGGTACTTGGATGGAAAGCTATGTTTCAACTAAAGGAATGATTTAATGGAGTATTCTCTTATTATATGTTTATGTCCTGAAATCCCATAGAAGTTAAAGGAGAGAGCCGCGCACAGGGCCGCCATCAGAAATATCAGGGCCCCCTACAGCTAAAGCGCCTGGGCCCCTTGTCAACCCGCCCCTATCAATTCCGCCCCCAGCCAACCCCTTTAGCCCCGCCCCCAGCCAACCCCGCCAAGCAACCCGTTACTCAATCCCAGAAAAAAAAAATGCAATTGCGCCATTGTTTTTGGATTAAGGGCCAGCAAATACCACTGCATGATCCCCACATCACCACTATAATGTTACTGACCAAACCAGCATACAAAGACCTATAAAACCAAACAAAAGACCAAATAATACCACCATATATCACTACATATGGTGGCTAATACCACTATAATGTTACTGACTAAACCAGTACACTAAAGCCGATATTACCAATAACAACAATATACAAAGATTAAGTAATACCACAACTTCACCACATAACACCACCATAAAGATGCAGAATAATACTACAATACTGTTACTGAATATAATCCAATACGGCAACAAAGAAAGTACTACATCTAGACAGTTTTCATACAGTGGCAGATATAAGTTAATACAGTGCAGTTACATTTAGTGACTCACAGGTGACATCTGATAAGTCGCTTTCTTTCCCTTTTCTTCTCCATCCGGTCCTGGCCACCATGAGGACTTCTCCCGGCCATGACTCGTCCCTGCAGAATTCACAACAGAACCTGACACTTTATCATCTTTATCACTTTATCATAATCCCACCGGTGCCCCACCATGTACAATCTCCCCAGCCATAGTGCCCCACATTGTAATAATTACCCCTTTGGTGCACTGGTCGTTAATTTTATAGGGTCCCTTGTAGGTAGGTAGATAGTGGGCCCGCGTAGGTAGGTAGCCAGGTATTAGGCCCACCTGTTGGTAGAGGGAGAACTTGAGTGGGGCCCCACATGGAAGAAAATTGAGCAGGGCCCCACTCAAGTTTCCCTACCTCCCCACGCTGTGTGGGGCCCATTCAAGTGCCTCCTCTCCCCACAGGTCTGGTGAGGGGTCCCACAGATCCCAGGGGGCTTGAGCGGCCCGCACAGGGCCCTGATCAACGCCCCACAAATCTTAGGGGCCCCAAGTGGGGCCCCACAAATGCCAGGGGCCCCCGAGTGTGGCCCCACAAATGCAAGGGGCCCTGAATGAGGCCCCACAAATGCCAGGAGCTAGATTGGGGCCCCAAAGGACTGGGACGTGGCATGGCATCCCTGTGGTGGAAATACGGGGCTGCGCTGCAGGTTAAGATATGCACAATAACTTTACATCTTTTCAGTGTGACTTACTTCAGCTTGCAGGCAGCCTCCTGTGCTCAGAGCAGTCGGCCCCTCCCCTGCTCCCTCTGGCTGCCAGCAGATCAGTGAGGTCACGCCCACGGCCAGAGGGAGCAGGGGAGGGGCCGACTGCTCTGTGCACAGGAGGCTGCCTGCAAACTGAAGTAAGTGACGCTGTAAAGTGCACAGCAGTGCAGCCCCACTCCCCCCGGACACAGCTGATTGTGATGGTAGGGAGAGCAGGCCTGTGGTCTGCTCTCTCTTCCATTAGTGTGGAGCAAGGGGGCTGTACCTGCCGGTGACGGCGGGCCCCCCCTTGCTTCACAGTCTGGCCAGGCCCGGTACGGGAGTACTGGTTGTACCCCCGTATCGGCGGCCCTGGCCGCGCATGTATGGGATGTTGACTGACCAACATTCTAGGAATAGGTGTGAGTCTTAAAGGGGGTTTTGCCACAATCTCATTTCATACCTCCTGCATCCAGCTCTTCAGCTCTGTGTGCTCAGAAGGGGGCGTGTGTGATTTGTTGGAATTGCATATCATGTGACTCAGCAGGATGACATCACCAGGCCTTTCCTCTCTCTAGACAAAGAATAATCTGTTTATGTGTAGCTCAGAGGTAACATTTTTGCTTTACAGCACAAAGGTCCTAGGTTCAAATCCCTGCAGGAGCCAAACCTGTGGATTTTCCTCTTAATAAATGCACAGACCTGATTGAGGTTTCTTTTTTATTTATTTGCACTGTTTGACTAATTAATAAGGAGTACAGCGAACAAGAGTAGAGTGACAGCACCTGGGGTTTGAACACTCAGTAGCTGCCTGAGAGGAGAGGTGATGTCTGAGCATGTGCGACCAAGAGTGAGGAGCTCACAGCCCTGGTCGTATCCCCTGAAGACGAGCTGTAAACAATGGATCACTAAAGGAGCAGCTAAAACAAAAAGGACTGGTTCGCTTGGGGAACCACTGGGATCCTGGCTAGATTGAATTCTTCAGCCCTTGGTAGTCTCTATCCCAGGTTATGTCAAGGACACCAAAAGCCTTGTTAATATGTTTTCTGGTAGGGGTTGGGATCCCACATTTTCGTGGGTGTCATGTGATGTAACATCCTTGTATTCATCCATTCCTCATCATTTAGCCATTGACATTCTTGAAAAACATTTGGAACGATTTACAGCCTATTCCTCGGTCTTTAAAAAATTCCTTATAATGTGTACTGAATATCTTTTAAGCCATAATTACTTTGTTTTTGATGGTGTTTTTTATCTACAACGTTGTGGTGTGTCGATGGGAGCCAAGTTCTCTCCTTCCCTGGCGAACATATTTATGTCTGCCTGGGAGGAGAGATACTTGTTTTCCCCTTTTTGCTCTTTTTCCCCCCACATCAGGTAGTATGGTCGTTACATAGACGACCTGCTCCTGGTGTGGGGGGCTCCAAAGAGGATGTCAATGCCAATAATTTTAACTTACGTTTCACTTTGGAGTGGCAAAAAGAGAGTATTAATTTTTTGGATATTACTCTTGTACACAAATCCAATATAGAAGTACTTCCATTCAGAAAAGATATTGCCAGGAATACTATTCTTCATGCCACGTCCAATCACCCTCGACATGTGATTAATGGTATTCCATATGGAGAACAAGTAAGAACTAAACGAAATTGTTCCATTGTTTCGTTGTTACCACAATATGAAATAGAGACAAACATTAGGCTGAGTCAAAGAGGTTATCCCCAATGGCTATTAGAGAAAACCAACAAAAAAATGGTGTGTGTCCCCAGATCAGATCTTTTGAAATTTAAAGACAAAAAAGATAAAACTAAACAAGACTAGGACAAAATTACGTTCTCTACCACGTTTAGTCCCCAATTTAAACAAATTTGCAATATTGTCAAAAAATACCTTCCCATCCTAACTGAAACTGAAGCTCGAGACAGATTGTTTCTACTGATGATGTTCTCGTTGTTTCCAGAAAAGGTCAGACCGTGCGATCTCTTTTATCTCCTAGTCTTTTTTCTACCAGCCCCACATCGCGATGACCAGTGTGGTTATCCAACATTGGTGTAACGGATTGCGGCGCTGACAAACATATGCCGAAGCGCCGACCGCAGATATCCAGGTGTGGATCCTCAGGGCCCACTGCAGGCACAGATGGCGGGTAGCCGAAGTGCAGGTCTGGGTACTGGAGGCTGGTAAACGGATGCTGCAGTAAACGTAAGACAGAGTCCCAGACAGGTGCCAGAATATATTTAGCAGCAGGTACAGGTACAGCGGCAGATGTACAATAGGTAAAGGGTCAAGCTCTAGTGCAGAAGACAACAACGAACTGACAAAGAGTACAGATAGGAGGTTCCTTAAGTAGCCAGGGGTCAGAGGTTAAAGGGCAGGAACAGGAAGACTGTCTCAAATGCGGTGCAGTGACGCGCGCGTGTTCCTAGAGGGAGCAGGTGTGCGCACAGGATGCCAGGGAGCTGGAGGAAGCAGAGATGGTGAGGCTTCAGCAGTGGAAGGAGCCAGGACAGGTGCGTGCAGAGAACCAGGGACACCAAGGGATGTCGCAGCAGCGGCCGGGACATGAGAGACACGGGCACGCCGACGGTCTGTGGCGTGAACCGTGACAGTACCCCCCCCCTTAAGCCCTCCCCTCCGGGCTAGCCGGGTACCCACAAAACAGCTTGGGGTAACCACCTCCTCCTCGGTATCCCAGGAGCCGTCTTCAGAGGAGGTGTCCAGAGAGTCCCGGGTAACTTCTTGGACCTGGGGAGAAAAAGCAGAAATAGTAGGCAGGGGGTGGGGTGGGAGTCAGAGGTGTCTTTGCAGACCAGAGGCTCTTCCTGCACACATGGTTCTTCCCTTGGCACAGCAGAACATACGGGCAGAGAAACGGGTGGGCAGGGCTGCTCCAGATGGGCGGGCTTGAGACAGCTAGAGTGGCAATGCTTGCCCCATTGGACAACTTCACCCGTTTTCAAATCCAGGGATGGGTTGTGAAGCTGGAACCACGGGAGCCCAAGCAGGACTGGAGCAGACGAACTAGGCAGCACGTAAAAGGACAGATTTTCCTGGTGGGGAACTGCCAAACCTTCAAGGACACAGGCTGGGTATGAAACTTGACTGGCTCCTTCAGGATCTCCCCATTGATGGAAGAGAAACGTAGGGGCTTCTCTAGACGGGAGACAGGCAGGCTTAACTTCTCCAGCAGAGACAGGTGAATAAAGTTCTCAGAGGAGCCGGAATCCAGCAAGGCAGGAACTTCATAGGTGGCACCAGATGATAAACGTAGAGTGACTGGAGTGGTCAGACGAGGAACAAAGGCATCTTGATTCAGGGTCACTTTACCCACAACACCATGGCACTGGGATTTCCGGGGCACAGCTGGGCGGACTGGGCAGTTCTTGAGGTAATGACGGGTACCACCGCAGTACAGACACAGGTTTAAGCTGTGTCGACGGGAGCGTTCCTCTGTGGTGAGATGAGTACGGTTGACCTCCATAGGCTCATCTTGGAAAAACGCAGGTGTCAGGCGAGGTGGGCTCGTGGTTTCAGGCACAAGACGAGGCGGAAGCTTGCGAGGACAAGAGGACACAGGCTGTTGGCGAAGCTCTAACTCCCTCTCCGCAAAACGGATGTCGATCTGGGTAGCTAAAGCGATGAGGTGTCCAGGGTGGAAAGGTAGATCACGACCAGCCAACTCGTCCTTGATGCGTCCATCGAGACCTCCCCAGAAGGCAGCAACGAGGGCCTCGTTGTTCCAGGCAAGCTCGGAGGCCAGGGTATGGAACTGGATGGCATATTGTCCCACGGTGGAGTCGCCTTGACGGAACCGGAGCAAGAAGAAGAAGCAGCAGAGGTGTTGCGCCCAGGTAGCTCGAAGGTCTTCCGGAATGCGCTCAGGAACGCCTGGAGGTCCCCTGTCAGCAAGATCCACTTCTCTCCCACAGAGACGGAGCCCAGGCTTCACCTGAGAGTCAGGCTGATGATGAAGGCGACCTTGGCACGGTCAGAGTGGAAAAATGATGGGCCAGGACCTCAAAGTGGATGGTGCACTGGTTGAGGAAGCCGCGACACCTATGGGGTCTCCAGAATAACGGGCAGGCAGGAGGCAGGTGCAGGCTGGGACTGGAAAATGGCAGACGGAGGCGGAAAAAACAGCAGGTGGCGGAGCAGGTGTAGATGCATTTTCTGACACAACTTGGTCCAGACGGGTGGTGATGGTCTGCAGTTTTTGAAACAGTTGCTCCAGGTGGACGCCATGACGTGTTCACACACAGCTACCAGGTCAGGCAGAGTCACTCCGGCGGGATCCATATTTGATGGTCAGTTCGTACTGTAACGGATTGCGGCGCTGACAAACGTATGCCGAAGCGCCGACCGCAGATATCCAGGTGTGGATCCTCAGGGCCCACTGCAGGCACAGATGCTGGCGGTGGGTAGCCGAAGTGCAGGTCTGGGAACTGGAGGCTGATAAACGGATGCTGCAGTAAACGTAAGACATAGTCCCAGAATATATTTAGCAGCAGGTACAGCGGCAGATGTACAATAGGTAAGGGGTCAAGCTCTAGTGCAGAAGACAACAATGAACTGACAAAGAGTACAGATAGGAGGTTCCTTAAGTAGCCAGGGGTCAGAGGTTACAGGGCAGGAACAGGAAGACTGTCTCAATAAATGTGGTGCAGTGACGTGCGCGTGCCCCTAGAGGGAGCAGGTGTGCGCACAGGATGCCAGGGAGCTGGAGGAAGCAGAATGGTGAGGCTTTCAGCAGTGGAAGGAGCCAGGACAGGTGTGTGCAGAGAACCAGGGACACCAAGGGATGTCGCAGCAGCGGCCGGGACATGAGAGACACGGGCACGCCGACGGTCTGTGGCGTGAACCGTGACAATTGGTATGTTTAAATGTAATCATTCTAGATGTATCACCTGTAATTATGTTTCTATTTCTAAAGAATTTTGTTCCACCACTCCACCACTCAACAATCCGTTTTTGCCATGAAATCGTTTATTAACTGTAACACACGTTACGTGGTTTACTTAATTACATGTAAATCTTGCCAAAAACAATATGTCGGTTGTAAAACATGTACTTTAAAATCACGCATTCGCAGGCACCTGTCAGACAGTAAAAAACAGTTAAGCCTAGGGATTTCTATGGCATCCAAACATTTTCGTGATGTACACCTGGGTGATACTGCTGATTTTAGTGTACAAGGCATAGAACGAGTTTCCAGACCGCTGAGGGGAGGTGATCATCGGAAAAAAACTATTAGCACGTGAGGCATGGTGGATCTTTAAATTAGATACTAGGTTTCCGAACGGTCTCAACAAACGCCATGATCTGATGTGTCATTATTGATTATTTTCTTAATTATTTGGCATTGCTTTTTGTCTTATTATTATTGTCTGTTTTAATTAAGTTTTGGTTGTTTGCCTGTCCGGTCATGTGATGCTTCACGTGATCTTAGGGCGGCGCTATTTAAACCGAGTGAATTATTACTATTGTATGCCATGAATAAGGAGCGTTTACGCTCCGAAACGCGTCGGCTCTTGTGTACTCCATCATGTTTGGATTATTTTAACCATATGTAAATAAAGCTCTAGAACATCTTCCATTTTAACAAGAAGGTCTTACGCTGGATTCCTGCATCAGTGTTTTCCTTGGTTCATTGGAGAGAGCTTTCTCTACCAGTCCGAGCGTTTCCTCTTGTACCTTATAACCAGGTGAGCTGACTTTTTCTCTTTCTGCGAGCTAAATCAAAAATGGTGCAGAATTTTTAATAATAATGGTGAAAATGTTTATTATTTCATTTGCAAGGTTTCCACATAAATTTTACTTTGCGGCAAAACCCCTTTAAGGGTTGCATCTACACCCATCTGTGATTTATGGCATATCCTATGGAAATACCATAAATGTGTGAGATGAGAATATCTTTTTGAACTTGAAATAAAGAATTAGACTGGATCAACACAGCATCGAACAAAAAACGTCCAAAACTCGCCCACTTTTTGTCCGATGCACGAGTTTTTGTCACTGTTTAGTCGAAAACTGTGGTCACTCTAACCAAGGCAAGTTGTCTACCAAAAGATATATCTAAAACTTCACTTTTATTATATATTCCTAAAATTAACAATAAATACTTACTGTATACATAAAGCCTACCTACCAAAAATGCAGGGCGCCCACCCCGATAAGGACGACCCCGCCACGAACCTAATTATTCCCTACAAAAATGATAACAAAAGTAAATTATCACTCTCTCCCTTCAGTTATCTATTATTATCCAAATATCTCCACTAGGTGGATAGTAACAACATGTCCCAATTTATGTCCTACGCGTTTCCCCCCTTAGCTATAATATCAGGGGTTCATAAGGACCATCCAACAAACACACACCATCCATTTATAATAATCACCCTTTTTATTTTTAAGGCTTCAAATAAAGAGATATTATCAATGAATAATAGTAGGCTTAAGACAGGAAAAAGGAGATCCTTTGCCCATCACTAAATGAGTCCTACCAGTTGGCCCCTCAATCAGGTATCTGATATATCCAGATAGCGAAATATAAATACTTACAACCTTATATCAATGTTGGATCTACCATATATGCTTTTTTCAAAATTCCTATGTCCCCTTTGATAGTGCTTCAGTTTATAGTGTGCCACTGTTATTGGAATATGTATGTATACTACCATATAGAGACACTATCTCCAATGGGCAACGATATCCCACACAGATGTCCATAGATGTTATCTCCTCTCCATCAACCCCAACAGGAGCATGTTCCTGTGTAGACTGCAGGTCGTTTTTCCTCTTAAAGTCTATGGACTGGCTGAACAATCGGCTTTTCAGCGGTTTTAGAATCCTAAAACCGGCGAAAATACGATCATTTTTGCATGCTGTGTAGACATAGCCTTAAAGGGGTTGTCTCACTACAAGGATTGCTTTTTATGTTAAAGATCTTGCAAAAACAAGTCACTTTGCAATATCTGTCCATTAACAGTGTCCTACCTATTTGGAGATATTCCCTCTTGTATGGGCTCCTCAGGTCGCTATAGCTACAGACCTGTTCAATCTCTCATAATAGGCTGTCAGCACTGGTTGCTATAGCTACAGACCTGGCTTCTACTGCAGCATAGGGGAAGCCAGTAAACACGCCCCTGAATTCAAAGTGAAACCAAGAACCCAGGACTGCGGTGAGATGACTCAATGTAGTGAGACAACCTCTTTAAGTGAAAAACTGGGCCCTAAAAACACAAGTATGCACTTGGTGATTTCTACATGTTGCTGGATCTGCTGTAGCAATATCCCAATCTATGCATTCCAGCAGCAGCACATTGTTAGCTGATCTTGTGTCACAGATAAGGAGTAGAACCGACATGTTTGACTTTCACAAAGAAACAAATGTTTTAGCTTCCAGCATCCTAAACCCCTGTGCAACCACTTAAAAGCATTTGCTCATCCCATGGCTATTTCAATACTTTCAAGCTTGAATATAAAAAAAACTTCTGCTGTGTATAAATGACTTCCTATGAAAAGAAATTCTGAGTTTGCACAGTCTATTCCAGAGCTGACTTTTCAAACAGTGTTAAATTATTGCCCCTATTCTACACACATCAGTAGAACTTTTTTTTAGTAGGTACCTATCAAATACATTGGGCCACATGTATAAAAACTGTCTAGGCCTTAAAGTGAAGAAATCAGGCGATACCTTTTAGAGACCAACTGAGTATATTTGATGGTGAGCTTTCAAGAGTACTAGCTCTCTTCTTCACACATGGTGTTATACCAGGTATAATGTTGTACCAGGTGTAACACCACATCTGAAGAAGAGAGCTAGTACTCTTGAAAGCTCACCATCAAATATACTCAGTTGGTCTCTAAAAGGTATCGCCTGATTTCTTCACTCTTCTACTACTTTCTATGGCTAACACGGTACATTACACTACCTGTTGATAACAGTCATTAAAAGCAAATACCTCACCATACATAGCACCATCATGCTGCTGCCAAACAAATCCCACTATACCCAGACCAACATTACCAATAACACTACTACATAAGGAACCGATTATACCACCAGAACACAGTCACATATCACCACCACATAGTGACTGAATAATACCCCTGTATGGACTCTCCGCCACCTTTACTAGTTTCAAAAGTGACCTGAAAACTCATCTTTTCAGAATAGCCTATAATCTACAATAACCCCCAAATACTCACTGCTCGGTCCCTCACCGTCTGTCTCCCCCTTCTCCATTGTAGATTGTAAGCTCTCATTGGCAGGGTCCCATCTTCTTCCTTATCAGTGTGTTACTTAATGTTATTGTATTTGTCTTCCATTATGTACCTGTACCTCTTGGCTTGTAGAGTGCCCTGGAATTAATGGCGCTTTAAAATACTACTGAAAAGAGATCAATATAAAACGACCACTATCACCCCCATACAGTGATAGGTGGTAGGTACCACTGTACACAGGTTCTGCATTTGTATATTACCTCCATACAGTGACTATATAGTGGGAGATACCAGTGTACATAGACTCTACAGACAGTATTTTAGCACTATACAGTGACCATATAGTGGTAGGTACCACTGTACACAGGTTCTGCATTTGTATATGACTTCTATACAGTGACCATATAGTGGGAGATACCAGTGTACATAGGCTCTGCAGACTGTATTTTAGCACTATATAGTGACCATATAGTGGTAGATATATGCTATACACAGGCTCTGTAGACATATAGGTGATTACATTGCAGTTACATCCAGGGACTCACAGGAGATGTCTTCTATGACTGGAGTTTTCCCTTTTCTTCTCCATACTGTCGAGGCCGCCATTATGACTTCTCCTGGCCACAATTAGTCACTGCAGGATTTACCACACAAACATTTTAGAATTCAAATTTTTACAACTCTTCCCTACCTGTGCTCCCACTCTGTACAAACTCTGGTGGGGAGTGATAGGTGGAGGTGATGGTGCTATGGAGTAATAGGTTGAGGTGGGGAGTTTATGGGTTGTTAGGTGGAGGAGGGTGATAAGTGGAGGTGAGGGTGTTTTGGGGTAATAGGTGGAGATGGTGGGGAATTTATGTGGTGATAGATGGAGGTGAGGGTGTTATCTGGTGGTAGATGGAGGTGAGGGGGTATAGGGTGATAGGTGGAGGTGAGGGTGTTATGGGGTAATAGGTGGAGGTGTTGGGGAGTTTATCGGATAATATATATAAGTGAGGGGGTTCAGGTTGATAGATGGATGTCATTGGGAGTTTATGAGATGATAGATTGAGGTGAGGTGGGTATAGGGTGATATGTGGAGGTGGTAGGGGGTTTATAGGGTGATAGGTGGGGCATGTATTGGTACTAGGATGCATAACACAGTGGTCGGGAAGGGCCGTAGAGAGGAGTATAGAGCACAGCTTACAATCTCATTGGGGGGAGAGGGCAGAGGACCACCCCCCAGGAGATAGTGCTGCAGCTGTGATTGTACCCCCCAGACTCATATTGTGCAGTTTGAAGTCCTGAAACCAGTGGTACAACAGTACTGATGTATAAAGGACAAGGAAGTGTGCCCCGTAGTGGTCAAATACTCAAGGGAGACTAAGTTTTAAAGTAAAAAATTAAAAAAAAACAACTAAATCTTAAAAGTTCAAATCACCCCCCTTTTGATGTCTTACAAATAAAAAAATAAAGTTACACATATTTGGTATCACCGCGTCCGTAAATGTCCAATCTAATAAAATATAACATCATTTATCCCGTACACTGAACACTGTAGAAGAAAAAAAAATTCCAAATGCCAAAATTGTTTTTTTTTTGGTCATTTCATATCCTCAGAAGATTGGAATAAAAAGTGATTAAAAAGTCACCTGTACCCCAAAATGGTACCTATAAAACTAATGCAGAAATGGATGGGATGAAGAAGTAGTGGCTCATAAATCAAATGTAGGGGAGGTTGGAGACAGAAAGATCAGTAGAAGGGTGGTAGAGTAGAATATGAGACAGAGATGTACATTAGATGGAGTCAAGTGAAGTCAAGGAATGGAGGGGAGAACATAGATGAAATAGAGAATATACTGAGGTGACGGTAGAAAGGAAGTAAAGGAAATCACGAGGGTGATAAAAGGAGAGGTACAAGGAGAGCAGTAAAGGCTTTATTACTCTCCTGGTATCTCTCCTGTTTCCCCCTCAAGATTTCCTTTACTTCCTTTCTACTTTTCTTTGACTCCACTATTCTTTAGTTCTTCATCCTACGCATTCCTGCATTTACACTGACAAGTAAAAGGGTAAAATTTTGAACTTTTGTCTTTTAGGCTCCACATCTTACCATCCACTACAGCTTTGAACGTAAGACTACAGTCATTTTGTAGACAATCATCTTGGCTATCTCATACATAAATTTGACTTGCAAGCATTTAGCAAATGCTTAGTTCTACAGACTCTTGTCAGGTAACTGCATTGTTACTGTTGTGCTCCTGGTGGTGGGACAATCTTTTTCTTCTTGTTACTACAAATTGCAAACTGTTCTCATATTCCCGAAGCCTATGTTCACACGGCTTAAAATGGGATATATCTCGCCCGGTATTTCGCGCCGTACTGCGCTAAATATGGCGCGAGATACGTCCCAGACATTACGGTAATCCACAGTTCTCATAGAGAACTATGGATTACGTCTCCTCTCCCCGCTCGCACAATGCGGGGAGATAAGTGACATGTCAATTATTCATGTCGTATACGCGCGTTGAATAATGAATGTCTATGGGGCCGGCCGGCTGCTGGCCCCCCCGCCCCACCCCCGCTTCCGAGCACACGGAGTAATTGCGGGCGAAATACGTCCCGCAATTATTGCCGTGTGAACCGGCCCTAATAGCGAAGTGTGTTATTAGGCTTATTCCCAAGTGAAAGGTCACTGGTTCAAATCGAGAAGCAGCCATGAAGAAAATTTCCCAAGAAAAGAGAAACCGCTTCATCCAGCTCATCGATAGTGGTCTCTCAGTGAAGAAGTTTTCCAAACTGCCTCATGTGAGCACAATGACTACTGGAGGAACATGAAATGAAGTCCATCCATTCCAAAGCCAAGAGGTGGACATCCAGGCAAAATATCAGAGACAACAAGTCGCTCATCACAAGGTCTATCAGTTCTAACGCGACAGACACGGCAGTGGAGGCGGCTTGTAAGCTTCATAAGAGTGAGATCACAGACGTCCATGTAAGCACCGGGCAACACGTTGTACACAGGTCTGGAATGATGGCCCAAAAAAAGGTAAGAATCATAAGAAGCGTCGACTCATGCGAAAAGTGGACAGTAGAAGATTGGAAACAAGTGATTAGGAGCGATGAGATGATAGTTAATAGACCGGGCTCTGATGGGGGCAAATGGGTCTGGAAGAAACAATAGAAAAAGGGGCTAAGGATTGAGAAATGGAAGGAACTGTCAAGTTCGGTGGAGGAAGCCTCACAGGTTCGAGGCGCCTCACATCTGTATTTTCCGCACTGTTGAACATTGGCACGTTAGTAATGTACCAAACATATGTATACAGAAATAGCTGGCACACCACAGGTCTTGCTGAGACTTGTGGTGATGCATGCAAGATCACTACCACGGTTTCTATTCACTGACATGCTATTCTAACACCTTTTATTTTATTTCTAGCCTGCTGTGATGTGTTTGTAATCACTGATAACACTACGCTAACTGAGGAAATACACGATTGAGAACGGGATTACCGTATATACTCGAGTATAAGCCGAGTTTTTCAGCCCAAAAAATGAGCTGAAAAACTCTACCTCGGCTTATACTCGAGTCACTGTCAGCGCTCGGGTGCTGCGATGGCCCGTGCGTCAGCAGGGACACTTCTGCTACATGCAACTCCTCAGGGAGCGCATATAGCAGAATGCCGAGTACAGCTGACAGCGACGGGCACTGCTGTGGCCCGTGTGCTGTCGGCGATCTCTTCCCCTATATGCGACTCCTCCGGAGCGCATAGAAGGGAAGATACCACTGCGGGGCAGAGAGCGAGCGCTCCGTGCTCCGCAGTGGACTCCGGGCGGCCGCAGACTGGCGGCTGTCCGGAGCTCCCGGCACAGGCACTCTGTGACATCACGCTGCGTGCGCGGCCTGATGACATCACCCGCCTGTGTCGAGAAGACAGAGCACGCGGGAGGCCGGAGCAGCGAGGAGGCGGAGCGGCGAGGGAGTCAGGTAAGTGTTTGTTTATTACCTGCCTATACCAGTCTATACCAGACTATACCTGCCTATACCTGCCTATACCTGCCTATACCAGCCTATTACCTGCCTATACCTGACTATTACCTGCCTATACCTGACTATTACCTGCCTATACCAGCCTATACCTGACTATTACCTGCCTATACCTGCCTATACCTGCCTATTACCTGCCTATACCAGCCTATTATCTGCCTATACCAGCCTATACCTGCCTATTACCTGCCTATTACCTGCCTATTACCTGCCTATAACCTGCCTATACCAGCCTATTACCAGACTATACCAGACTATACCTGCCTATTACCAGCCTATACCAGCCTATACCTGACTATTACCTGCCTATACCAGCCTATACCTGACTATTACCAGCCTATATCTGCCTATTACCAGCCTATACCTAGCCTAGACCTGCCTATTCCATGCCTATACCAGACTATACCTGCCTATTACCTGCCTATTACCTGCCTATTACCTGCCTATTACCTGCCTATACCAGCCTATACCCAGCCTATACCTGCCTATACCCTACATATGAGAACATATACCTGCCTATAACTGCCTGTGGGGGACATATACCTGCCTATAACTGCCTGTGGGGACATACACTCACCGGCCACTTTATTAGGTACACCATGCTAGTAACGGGTTGGACCCCCTTTTGCCTTCAGAACTGCCTCAATTCTTCGTGGCATAGATTCCACAAGGTGTTGCAACGATGCTCAATTGGTACCAACGGGCCCAAAGAGTGCCAAGAAAATATTCCCCACACCTTGACACCACCACCACCAGCCTGAACCGTTGAAACAAGGCAGGATGGATCCATGCTTTCATGTTGTTGACGCCAAATTCTGACCCTACCATCCGAATGTCGCAGCAGAAATCGAGACTCATCAGACCAGGCAACGTTTTTCCAATCTTCTACTGTCCAATTTCGATGAGCTCGGGCAAATTGGAGCCTCAGTTTCCTGTTCTTAGCTGAAAGGAGTGGCACCCGGTGTGGTCTTCTGCTGCTGTAGCCCATCTGCCTCAAAGTTCGCCGTACTGTGCGTTCAGAGATGCTCTTCTGCCTACCTTGGTTGTAACGGGTGGCTATTTGAGTCACTGTTGCCTTTCTATCAGCTCGAACCAGTCTGCCCATTCTCCTTTGACCTCTGGCATCAACAAGGCATTTCCGCCCACAGGACTGCCGCTCACTGGATGTTTTTTCTTTTTCGGACCATTCTCTGTAAACCCTAGAGATGGTTGTGCGTGAAAATCCCAGGAGATCAGCAGTTTCTTAAATACTCAGACCAGCCCTTCTGGCACCAACAACCATGCCACGTTCAAAGGCACTCAAATCACCTTTCTTCCCCATACTGATGCTCGGTTTGAACTGCAGGAGATTGTCTTGACCATGTCTACATGCCTAAATGCACTGAGTTGCCGCCATGTGATTGGCTGATTAGAAATTAAGTGTTAACGAGCAGTTGGACAGGTGTACCTAATAAAGTGGCCGGTGAGTGTATATCTGCCTATGGGGGACATTAAACTGCCTATGTAATTTTATTGGTATCCATTTTTATTTTTGATATTTGTCAGTAGCCGCTGCATTTTCCACCCTAGGCTTATACTCGAGTCAATAAGCTTTCCCGTTTTTTGTGGCAAAAGAAGGTACCTCGGCTTATACTCGGGTCGGTTTATATTCGAGTATATACGGTAATTAATTTATATTATTTCATTTTAAATTCATTTGAGCCTATATAAATCTTAAATACATTTTATAGGAGATAAGTTTCTATTTTTGAGATATTATATCATTTTATATTAATTTTATATTATAAAATTTATTATGAAATTTATATAATTTAATTTTATATACTTTGATAATTATAAATTACTTATAGAATTTATTAAATTACTTATAAATAAATTATTTTACTGATTTAAGTTGAGAAGTAAGAAATTGTCATTTTTTTGCCATAATGGCAAATCTAGTTCCATTACGACTCCTCGGGCTTAGTCAGACCACATCGAAATAGGTCTGCCTGTTTGAGCAGTTATGCACCTAGTTTTGCCGAACCACATTCATAAATGTGTCTAACAGTTCGAATGTAATGCAACACGCCCCCCAGAACGCCCCACATTCTTGGCACATTACAAAGTGTCGGGCCAGGCACACAATGCGCCAAACATGTTAATTTGAAGCGCCATACTTTGGGAAATTAGGCAGACTAATCACCTTTGGCGCATTTAATGCCAGAACATTAAAACTAACCCCTTCATTCATTTCACCCCTGGGATCAGATTTCTGTCGAGACATGGTTCAATCTGATCGAGAGCCCAGAAAGATTCAGGCAGTGTTGAAAGCCAAAGGTGGATTCAGGCTCGGACTGTGCCGCCGGGGGATCGGTGAATCCCCCGGTGGGCCCCCCGAGCTGCTGCGGGCCCCCTGAGGCAGTGCCACTGCTCCCCGGGGCCTGGCCGCGCATCCGGTCACTGAACGCCCGGGACCTGCGTCCCGAGTGCTCAGAGACTGGGCCCGGGAGTTGGGGACTAATGTCCCGGACTCCTGGGGCTGCGCGGTGTCAGCGGAGCTGAGCGCCGCTAGCGCTGCGCTCCGCCGAACTCCCTGGCAGGCTGAAGGCGTTAGGCCTTCAGCCTGCCGGGCGCCAGCCCCTACTGCTGACGTAGGCGGGGAGATCGGAGCGGCCGGGAGCCGGAGCGGGTGCGAGGTAAGTGGCTGTTTGTTTGTTTTTCTTTTTAACTATCTAAAGGGGCCCTGGCTACTAAAAGGGGGCCCTGGCTAATAAAAGGGGGGCCCTGGCTACATAAAAGGGGGCCCTGGCTACCTAAAGGGGGGCCCTGGCTAATAAAAGGGGGGCCCTGGCTACCTAAAAGGGGGGCCCTGGCTAATAAAAGGGGGGCCCTGGCTACCTAAAAGGGGGCCGTGGCTAATAAAAGGGGGGCCCTGGTTACCTAAAAGGGGACCCTGGCTAATAAAAGGGGGGCCCTGGTTACCTAAAAGGGGGGCCCTGGCTACCTAAAAGGGTGCCCTGGCTAATGAAAGGGGGCCCTGGCTAATGAAAGGGGGCTCTGGCTAATGAAAGGGGGCCCTGACTACCTACATGTGGCCCTGACTACCTAAAAGGGGCCCTGACTACCTACAAACTCAAGGGGGCACTGACTTCCTGGACTACCTAAAGGAGACCCCTAACTGCCTGTATACTACCTAAAGGAGACCCCTATCTGCCTGTATACTACCTAAAGAAGACCCCTATCTGCCTGTCTACCTGGTAATATAATTGAGAGGGCAGCAGCCCATAGTTGTAGCATTATCTCCAGGGGGTTAGTCCTCTTCCCACCCTCCAACCCCTTAGGATACCAGGCCTCTAAGTTATGGCTTGTACACGCTCTCCCACCCCTGGGAAGTTTGTACAGAGGTGGGAATAGGTAAAGAGATGCTGGAAAATTGAGGATTCTAAGATATTTGTGTGTAATTTCTGCAGGGATGAGCTGTGGCTGGGACAAGTCATCATGGCGGTGTGGAACGGATGCAGAAGAAAAGGGAATAAGAACGACTCATGAGAGAAGAGAACGACTCCTCAGATAGGACGTCTCCGGTGAATACCTGATTTCAGGGGTTATTTTACTTCTATATTGGATCAGTGCTGTATTCACTGTAATGTGATGTGACCTGAGCTGGTGTCGAACCCCTATGTGGTCTCTATATGGCGGTGTTGTAGGTTATACCTGAGCTGGTGTCTGACCTCTATGTGGTCTCTATATGGCGGTGTTGTAGGTTATACCTGAGCTGGTGTCTGGCCTCTATGTGGTCTCTATATGGCGGTGTTGTAGGTTATACCTGGGCTGGTGTCTGACCGCTATGTGGTCTCTATATGGCGGTGTTGTAGGTTATACCTGAGCTGGTGTCTGACCGCTATGTGGTCTCTATATGGCGGTGTTGTAGGTTATACCTGAGCTGGTGTCTGACCATTATGTGGTCTCTATATGGCGGTGTTGTAAGTTATATCGGCACTAGTATAGTGGCAGCGTACACTTGTCCCTGGTTGTAAGAGTGAGGGAACACCTGACCCTGTGATAGGAGTTAGACTTTTACTTTCTTGCTGGTGTATATTTTTAGAAGGTAGCGAGGTGCGTGACCAAGGGAAACGTGGAGGAGATATTGTATGTGGGTGGAGGGGGATATTGTATGTGGGTGGAGGGGGATATTGTATGTGGTTGGAGGGGATATTGTATGGGGTGGGGGTTGTTGTGGTGGAGGGGGGATAAATTGTATGTGGGTGGAGGGGATATTGTATGTGGGTGGAGGGGATATTGTATGTGGGTGGAGGGGGATATTGTATGTGGGTGGAGGGGGATATTGTATGTGGGTGGAGGGGGATATTGTATGTGGGTGGAGGGGGATATTGTATGTGGGTGGAGGGGATATTGTATGTGGGTGGAGGGGATATTGTATGTGGGTGGAGGGGATATTGTATGTGGGTGGAGGGGGATATTGTATGTGGGTGGAGGGGGATATTGTATGTGGGTGGAGGGGATATTGTATGTGGGCTGGAGGGGGATATTGTATGTGGGTGGAGGGGGATATTGTATGTGGGCTGGAGGGGGATATTGTATGTGGGTGGAGGGGGATATGGATGGAGCTACTTAGCCCTGTGTCTATGATATGTTAGACTGACAGATGTGTGACTAACTTGCTCTTGTACTACACATTACAATTCTGTTTTTCACAGTGTATTATGTGGTAAAATGGGCGCATTTATGTCCGAGAGGCAGGTAATATTTTCATGTACAGTAGGGTGGGCCCCCAAGATCAACTCCGCTGTGGGCCCCAGACCCCCCAGTCCGACACTGGGTGGATTTACAAAACACTAACAAAATAATAAAAATTTACATTTAGGGCCACATGTATGAAAACTGTCTAGGTCTGTAATTCACTTTGTTGCCCATAGCAACCAACCAGAGTCCATGGCAACCAATCAGAGCACCCCTTTCATTTTTCCAGAGCACTATATGAAATAAAAGGGGTGCTCTAATTGGTTTCTATGGGCTCTGATTGGTTGCTATGGGCAACAAAGTGAGTTTTAGACCTAGACAGTTTTCATACATGTGGCCCTTAGAGTTTTAGGAGCAAAACAGTAATAACGCAGTTACATGACAAGAATCTGCAGAATTAAGCATATGCTAAATAATTACAAGTCAAATTTAACTATGAGCTAGTCAAGATAATTTTCTATAAAACTATAGTAGTCTCATGTTCAAAGCTCTAGTGGATGGGGAGATAGGGAGCCTGGAAGTCAAAAGTTCAAAACGTTGTTACCCTTTTGTTTGTCAGTGTATACCACTATTACATTGAGTTTATTTTGTATGGTGCTTTGCAATTTTTCTTTAGTCCTTTTTCCTTGCTTCTCCTTTTTTGTACATATTATTTCTTTCACTCCTTTTCTCTCTAGTCCTTTCCTTCTCCCTCTTCCCACGTCCCCTCCTTCCCTATCACCATACCCCTACCCTGCGCATCATGGGCCACATGAAAGAAACAGCTGACGCATTTCGGGTGTCTATTCATGCTATGATTAAGGGTGAATAGACACCCGAAACGCGTCAGCTGTTTCTTATGTTTTGAGGATTTAGTATGCCTATGGGACCGCTCGCATTTTAATTGCTTTATCAATAAAGGAATTGAGTTTTATGCCATACTCGTTTGGTGGTTATCGCTGCATCACACAGCTTTCAAAGAATTTAATTTAATACATGCGGGTTTTAAAGTTATCTTCAAAATTTTATCTTGCTTTTTTATATATGAGAAAGTTCAGATCAGCGGCAGGGTCAAAAAGGGGTAAAAGCTGCAGTCTGGCATTTTGGCTTCCCTTTTTTATTTTGTAATGATAGATAGATAGATAGATAGATAGATAGATAGATAGATATGAGATAGATAGATAGATAGATAGATAGATATGAGATAGGTAGATAGATAGATAGATAGATAGATAGATAGATAGATAGATATGAGATAGATAGATAGATAGATAGATAGATATGAGATAGATAGATAGATAGATAGTATGGGCGACATGTATGACGTCTTTTCAGCCCGATATCAGGCTCAGCCCAATTCATACATTTTTAAATCTAGGGAGGCGGGGCGCAATAGAACCATAGCGAAGCTAAATATTTATTGCTTCGCTATGGTATTTCTGGGTGCATTACAGCTGGAACAGGTAGAGCACTTTCAAAGGGGTTTACCTGATCCAGAAATGTCGCAGGAGCGCTGGAATATGCCTGATTTATGACCTGCTGTATAGCGGGTTCATAAATCAGGCACATTCTATGCAATTAATACATGCATGAAATTTGGCGTGTTAACGCCAAATTTCATGCATGTCGCCCTATATGTGTATGTATTGTATTTGCTTTTTTATCAATCCCAGTTAAAGAGGGAATACATTCTCCTTAGGTGCACTGCAAAGCTAATCTGGGTCCGCTAAGTCAGAGCAGTTATCCAGCAAACGGCAATCATGTGATCGCTGGGACAGAAGCAGAAAACATCTTGGCTGCCTGTGTTATGTACAAGGTGATCAAGAAGACAGGGATGCTAACAAACTGAATGTAATCTGAAAAACAAGGCGGCTCATCTGAGATATAGAGATGCAATCACAGCTTCTATGGGGGGTGTCCGCATCGCTCAAAGACAGGGCTGCCATCAGTCATCTATTAACTGTTTCAGGGCCCCATACAACCAAATCAAATGGGGCCCTCACCCATTACTAGTTCCTATTCTTTAACATATCAGTGGGCCCGTTTTGATTAGGGCCCCTGACAGGAGTACTGCCCGTACTGCCCTATTGGCACCCCTGCTCAAAGAATTTTGGGATCCAGAACGTATCCAAAGCACTAAAGTAGGATCCGGAACCAAATAAAATCTCAAAAGTTCTAGTCAATCCATTAAAAAAGTAGGTGAATGTCCACACACAAAGCTGACGTGTTTCGAGTAGACAGTACTCTTTGTCATAGGATATTATTTGTAAGCTATAGTCTATTCGAAACGCGTCACCTGCTATTGTCTACTTGAAATGCGTCACCTGCGTTTTTACTGGTTATTAATTGTTGGCTATTTTCTACTCGAAACGTGTCACCTGAGTTTTTAATGTTTATTAGTTGTAGTCTACCCGAAACGCGTCACCTGCTATTGTCTACTTGAAACGCGTCACCTGTGTTTTTAATGGATATTAGTTGTAGGCTATTGTCTACTTGAAACGCATCACCTGCGTTTTTAATGGTCATTATTTGTAGGCTATTTTCTACACGAAACATGTCACCTGCATTTTTAATGGGTATTAGTTGTAGGCTATTGTCTACTTGAAACGCGTCACCTGCGTTTTTAATGAGTATTAGTTGTTGGCTACTTTCTACTCGAAACGTGTCACCTGTGTTTTTAATGTTTATTAGTTGTAGGCTATTTTCTATTCGAAACGTGTCACCTGAACTAATGGGTATTAGTTGTAGGCTATAGTCTACTCAAAATGCGTCACCTGCTGTTGTCTACTTGAAATGCGTCATCTGGGTTTTTAATGGGTATTAGTTGTTGGCTATAGTCTACTCGAAAGTCACCTGCTATTGTCTACTTGAAACGCATCACTTGTGTTTTTAATGGGTATTAGTTGTAGGCTATAGTCTACTCGAAAGTCCCCTGCTATTGTCTACTTGAAACGCGTCATCTACGTTTTTAATGGTTTATTAGTTATAGGCTATTTTCTATTCGAAACGTGTCACCTGAACTAATGGGTATTAGTTGTAGGCTATAGTCTACTTGAAATGCGTCACCTGCTGTTGTCTACTTGAAACGCGTCACCTGCATTTTTTAATGGGTATTAGTTGTAGGCTGTTGTCTACTCGAAACACGTCACCTATGTTTTTTTAATGGATTAAATAAATTGCTTTAGATTTTACTCAGTGCTGGATCCCACTTTTGCATTATGAATAAAGTGATTTTTGCCTTCTTTACGTGGCTTTAAATAAAGAAATAAGAATAAACAATACGGCTAAGTAATATTCTACTCAAAATTATTCAAGAAAAATGCAACAAAAGCACAGACATTTCTCCCATGTTTTTCCTATTTTTGGTCATTTAGCCTATCATTAGTCAGTTTTGCGGCAACCATCGAAGCGACTAAATAACAATACTTCTGAGAGACAATATATAGTGGAGCCATAAAAGCCGTTGTAAATGAAAGCAGCCATTGTACTCTGGGCTCCTAGTAAATGTGGGAGACAGATTCATGAATTTTAACTCATTTGTAATGCATTTTAAATAATAAAGGCTTAATGAGTCTCCTGCTCCAGGACATTTTTTGGATATGTTAATTACAAGAATTTACAGACTTCCCACTATCACAGCCAGTGTAATAGTATTGTAATGAGCTCAGCCGAGCTGTAAATGTATAGTTGGGACTTTCGCTGACATGTTTATTGTGCAGTACATGGAATAGATGGAGAGGAACCCTGCGTTTCCCTGTTTAGGGGCAATAAGCTGTGATCCATAAAGGAAGTGTAATATACTGGATGTCTTTTATTTCTGCAGCTCCCTCCTGAGAACTCTGTGAAAGGCTTTTGCACATTTGACTATTTTAATTTGCTGTAGGAGGGACAGACTTGATGGACCATATCTCCTGTCTTTGTCTGCACCAGGCGACCCCCTGGCTCTCTGTTAGTGAGTGACCCTGTGGAGTGACAGACAGGCTTAACAGGTTATTCTGTCTCTTATCACACTGTTACATAATGGCCCCAAATATCTCCTTGTCGCCCACAGTGTGAGGGCACCACCGTCCTCCTTCTCTTTATGAATGCGGCTCATTGATGGGAGTATTAATTATGGCATAATGTGAGGCAGAGGGGTTCTGCACTGGAGCAAAGCGATGGGGGTCTTATTATTACCTATTTCCTGCTGTTGACTAATAACAGGGGAAATACAACATTTGAGGTTGAGCCCCAGGGTAGTCTGAGGCTCCAACTTCTCCGTTTATTCCTACATAAACAAATAAATTGGCTGTTGAAAGAGGGTGAAAGTTGGGTGGGACCGGGGCAGAGGGCATCCACGGAGAAAGAAATCTAATCTCATGAACACCTAAAGGTATATTATACTGAGGGTTATGATGATTAGGCCTAATCCCTTGGGTTATGCTAGAAATGGCATTGCATACAAAAAAACATATTAACAGAATTAGAGGGACTTTTTTTTTTGTGGTAGCAACACACTAAATACTGCAGTATGGGAGAGCAGAGAAAATATCTGAATATTTTATGAAAGCTAGAAAAAAAATCTAAAGTTAAAAACAAAAATATGAATCTGTACGTTCAAAAAAAAAATCCATATGTAAATGAGAAAGGGATGATAATAAATGCACAACAAGGCTAGAATGCAGCAAAGGTGGGTGGTGCAATGAGGAGCAAGTACTAGTTCTCTGGATTGTAGACACAGTCACCCAGCCAGTATCTGTCTCAGCCAGGGCCATCTTTTTCATTGGGCACACTAGGCAGTTGCTCGGGGGCCCCACAAGCATAGGGGCCCCTTGGAGGTGAATGTTTGTCCTGGTAATCCAGAACATATGCCCTGGATCCCTGGGTTGGGGCTGTATATTTAACTGTTTGTAGGTCCTTAGAACATGCAAACAGTTAAAAAAAAAATGTTGGAGTAGGGCACCATCAGCTCCCTGTCCCTCAAATTAGTCTTGTAGGCTGCAGGCTTCCTACAAGATATCAGCAGCATGATAATATGAGTGTGCTTGGCAGTGGTTAGAGGCCTGACCTCATGTAGTCACATTTGGATATGGCTAGAGGCATAGGAAGGGCCCAGTGCACTTCTATGCCCAGGGGCCCATAATGTTGTTAAGATGGCCATGGTTTCAGCATGAATATGAAGATCTGAAAAACTTAAAGGGGTTGTCTCACTACAAGGATTGCTTTTTATGTTAGAGATCTTGTAAAAACAAGTCACTTTGCAATATGTGTCCATTAACAGTGTCCTACCTATTCCTAGATATCCCCTCTTGTATGAGCTGCATCAGCTCCTCAGGTCACTATAGCTACAGACCTGTTTGATCTCTCCTGATAGACTGCCAGCGCTGGTTGCTATAGCTACAGACCTGGCTTCTACTGCAGCCTAGTAGAAGCCAGTAAACACGCCCCTGAATTCAAAGTGAAACCAAGAAAACAGGACTTGGGTAAGATGAATCAATGTAGTGAGACAACCCCTTTAAGGGTAATTTAAAGGGAACCTGTCACATAGGTTGTGCCCCTCTGGCTGAGGGCAGCACAAGCTAGTGTCAGACCTGCTGTTTCCAGCGCTGTGCCCCTTATTCTGTAAGATGCAGCAGTTTTAGAGTATTTACCCCTCAAATGTTATTCATGAGTAGGTGTTAGCTCCACCCACCAAAGGCGAGCTCCGCCCACTGACAGTTATTCACATGTTTCTACCTATTCAAAGTAATAGGTTTGTCAGTTGACGTGGGTGGGGCTAGACTCAGGTGGGCGGGGTTTTAAAAAAACTGACTCTTTGAATGACTCTTCGAATGACTCTTCTGGCTGAAAACTGCAGATTTGAGCATTAAATGCTCTAAAACTACAGTATCTTACAGAATAAGGGACACAGCGCTGGAAACAGCAGGTCTGACACTAGCTTGTTCTGTCCTCAGCCAGGGGGGCAAAAACTATACGACAGGTTCTCTTTAAAGGGAATCTGTCGCCAATTTTTTTTTTTACTTATTAAATCAAGCCCCTGATCCATATTCTTTTCCTCTCCATTGTTTTTATTTCCTGATTGCAGATTTCTCTATTCGGCCGTCTATACATGATTGTGGGGAAGACATTCTTGCTTGCACTGCTTTAACAGCAGTCAGAGAGATACTTTACAGCAGCTTCATGCCCATAGGATTTTTAAGACAGATTCTGTCCCATAGACGTCTATAGCATAGTTTTCACTGTGAAGGGGGGAAGCTGTGACATCTCCTCTTGTGACTGGTGGATTCTGTGTTATCTATACACATTGGTGTCTCCTTTCAGTTTGACCCTCTTTGTGCTGATAATGAGCACACTGCTGAAAAGCTCTCTAAACAGAACAGGAAGAGTCAGACGATTATTAGGCTTAGTGGCCAAAGTGGAAACTGCAGGACTTAAGAATTATTAAAAAAATTACTGAAAGTGATATGGAAAATTAAAAAAAACATAACCAAAAATTCCTAATGATGACACATTCCCTTAAAGTACAGTAAGGGTGCATTTACACGGCAAATAGTCTGATTTCCCGACCGGTATTTAGTCTTTTTTTGTCACGAAGGGAGGCGGCTCTTGTCTGTGGTTTGCGGATTCAAGCCCTCCCACTTTGCACCCATATGTTCATGTTCCACCTGAAAACCGGGCGGAAGAATGAACATGTTCTAAGTTTTTCGGACTGCCGGCGGTGTAAAAAAAATCATCCAGCGGAAAATTTGTGCAGTGGGGACTGGTGAACGGATTTTCTATTATAGTCTATGACGGAGCATTGCATGTCGGTTTTCAGATGGTTTGTAAAACCGCAAACCGTCTGAAAAACCATGGGAACAAGCCCTAATGTTGCATAGAGGGGAGGTTCCTGTCTTAAGCCACTATGTGGCTTGTGTCCACAGCTGTTGACTCGACTTCTTACCTCTTCACCACTCCTTGAAGCTTTCTGCCCCTGATTCTGCTATTCCATAGATAGGCAGTGGATCCTCACCAGCGATGGGAAGGGGATCTTCTGATTTTCATGCAAACTTTAGCATAGGACCATTCCAGGGAATGGAGTCTAAGGACCCTCTGGGTTTTACCCATTAACCCCTCTATAGGGATCTAGTCATCGCTCCAGGGGGCTCCCAGGCTGGTACTCTTAACATCCTTGCCAGTGGCGACAGCTGATGTCCAGGCATAGGACTTAGGGAGCAGACGAGAGCCATAGTCAGATAGGTCAAGGTTCCAGGCAGGATGAGTTCTTCTGAGGTGAGAGACAAAGCCGGAGTTCAGGACAGGCAGCAGGTAAATAGTAAGGACCAAAGGTTGTCTACTGCTGGATTTTTGGGGCCCAACGTTTTTCTAGAGTCTGTACAAACCAATCAGTCCTCTGGGTCTCTCTGGTGGGCCAGATTAACCCTGGTAGATATGACTGTATAGGTCACTGACCAAAAAGAAAAAAAAACAAATGGATTTATAGATAGACTAAGAAAAGTATTGAAATGTAGGATTGTGCAGCACGGGGGAGAGACTTATGGATCACTGAAACAGTTTTCAACTTTATGCGGTTTTCTCACCGCAATGATTAGCTATAAACATGGAGGCAAAGGTAAAGAAAGATTATTGCTGAATACATTCCTGTTCTGATTTGATTAGGAGATAGAGAAGATTGGATCTCTTGTTTTTGTACACAAGCTTCCATAGGTTACCAACCATCCCTCTGCTAAGTGTCACCTCCAGCACAAGAGCTTGTTAATCTATGTTACTGTCATACTTTAACCATCTAGAGCTCTGTAGTCTTGTGCACTACAATTTACCATCCTCCTGCACTCATGTCACTGCAACAGGCTCAGCTAGGAATAGTGTGCTGATGTGCCATTCACTGCTGTAGACAGTATGAACAGGAAGAGGGTGCCTGAAGCTGCCTGTGAAGACATTTTGGATAAAGAATGAAATAGATCAGATAAAACACAGAAACACTTTGGGCCACACTTGTTGGAGAGCTGGCCTGTTAGCTGCTCTCTTGCAATTATGTGCAGATGGTTTCTCCGGCAATAACAGCCCAGAGGGGGAGAAGTCTTGGCAACAAGACCTCCAAAAATCTTATGTTGAAGATAAAGAGGCCATTCCTGACATGTCTATTTTAGTAAATAGTAGTGTTCCCCATGAAATACCGATCCTGGAGGCTCTTCTCTTATAACTCTGTGTTGTGCTGTTCCTCTGTTATCCCTCCTAGAAATCCATTACTAATTTGTCAGCTGGGTGTTACTAGATGGGTGTGTGTCCCTGCACAGTCTGGTATTGTCCAATCAGTGCTGACAGTCAGTGTGTGCACGGACACACGTCTTTGAAAACTAGAATGGAAACACCCAGCTGACTGATTCAGTAATATATTCCTAAAAATAACAGAGGAACAGCACATTCCAGAGTTATAATTCAAGATGCTACAGAATCAGGCTTGGACTGGCCCACATGGGAGCAGGGAAATCCCTCAGTGGGACCATGAGTATGGTGCAAAAAAAAAAGGCACAAAGCAAGAGACAGAGTATAAGAGGCATGTACAGTAGCTGTAGGGTGGGCCCCCAAGAATCAAATCCACTAGTGGGCGCCAAGAATAATCTCCACTGGTGGGCCCAAAGAATCAATTCCATTGGTGGGCCCCCCAGAATCAACTTCACTACTGGACCCCAAGAATCAACTCCACTGGTGGGCCCCAAGAATCAACTCCACTGATGGGGACCAAGAATAAACTCCAGTGGTGGGCCCCTAGAATCAACTCCACTGGTGGGCCCCTAGAATCAACTCCACTGGTGGAACCCTAGAATCAACTCCACTGGTGGAACCCAAGAATCATCTCCACTGGTCTGCCCCAAGAATCAACTCCACTGGTGGAACCCAAGAATCATCTTCACTGGTGGGCCCCAAGAATCAACTCCACTGGTGGGCCCCAAGAATCAACTCCACTGGTGGGTTTCATGAATTAACTCCACTAGTCTGTCCCAAGAACCAAACTCCACTGGTGGGCCCCAAGAATCATCTCCACTAGTGGGCCCCAAAAACCAACTTCACTGGTGGGCCCCAGGTACTCCAGTCCAACACTGTCCAGAACTATTATTTCATGTGGGAACATACGTTTTTACTAAAAGGACACATCTGGAGATGTTACATGTCCTCTTTTTAATAGAGGTTAGTGAAAGTCTTAACAATATCCAATGGCAGCACCAATTGTAAATGCAGCCTGCAGGTTTTTCTTGTCATAGGACTATTTTGCATTGTGGTGATACTGGTGGCTGTGATAAGTCTCCCAATATGTGGCTCTAATTGCTCATGATATATGGATATAACAGGCATGTAATTGATGGCTCTAATAGATATTTAATTGGTGGCTTTGACAGGTAATGAATCTCTAATGGCTTTAGTTGGTTAGACCAAGCTGATATGCACTACTGTTTTTCATCAGAAATAAGAAGATGAATTGTATATTGTAGGTATCGTTGGAATTTTAGCCACATGACACAACTTCCCTCATTGTCGGGATGCATCGACATAATTGGCTTAGTGTATAAGAGGAAACCGCTTTAAACAATGACACAAATCTGATCCAGCCATAGGTGATCCCGTGAATGCTGTTTTTTTTAAAAAAAAATTTCATGTGACTGCAGCTGCTCTACACAGCGAAAAATTCACATTGACTGTCTCAAATTATGAATGACTATATTGTTATTCCTTTGTACTCCCTACTGGATGAAATGTACATAGCAATAAATCATTCTACACATTATTCCAATAATTGTAGCCATGACTTTAACTCCTTAACGACCACCCGTCGACTTTAGACGTCACTGCAGACACCGGCGTTTGCGGCGCCCGGGCGCCGCAGCTGCGCTGAGATCGGGGCTGTACTACACAGCCCTCATCCCAGAGCATCTCCTCAGGCACTGGGGAGCAGGGGAAACCTCCGCAACATAGTGCTTTAACCCTTTGATTGCGGCAGTGCGTTACCGCAGCGCAATCAAAGGGTTTCCCCTGCTCTATCGGGTGATCGGAACACCCGGTGACCCGACAGAGCTCAGGGAACGGCTGCACAGTCAGCCCTGGGGACCTAGAGTAGCCCCAGAGCTGTCTGTGTATGAAGCCAGTGACCTGGACATACACTGTGTGCTGTCCAGATCACTACCTGTGTCAAAGTGACACAGATTAGAATGTATTAGCATATATATATAAAATTGTAAAACAGTTCTCCCTTCATGGGATTTAAAAACAAGTAAAAAAAAAAAAAAGCAGAAAATGTGTAAAAAAATGAATAAAAAATAATAAAATAAAAATAAATATTTAATAAAAAATAATTGTGCATATATTACACACACAAAAAAAACCTACACATATTAGGTATCCACACGACCGTAATAACCTGTAGAATTAATCTAACAAGTTATTAAGTGTGAAATGTGAATGGTGTAAAAAATAATTTTTAAAAACCAAAATATTTTAAAAAATAAATAAAAAAGAAATTCTGCAATTATTTATTAGCGAATTTAAACTATTTCCCCATAAAGTACAACTTGTCTCAAATAAAACGAGACCTCATCCAACTGCGTCATTGAAAAAAGAAAAAAATTACAACTGATGAAACGCAAGGAGACAAAAACTAAAAAAATGTTCTGGTCATTAACTACTTTTCAGGCGTTCGGCTTAAGGGGTTAAAGGAAAGAGTGGTCTGAGCAGCAGCGGAGGATGCGCCGTCCTCACAATGACAGCAGAACGGCCAACGAAATCTGAATGTAGAAACATCTCTTCTCCCCGTCACTTGATCCTGGTCTGTCCTGCCAGGTGGAAGGAGACGGATTGCTTTCATTTCTAAATGCAATTATACTTTATTATGTTTTATTTCCCCTCTATCCTCGGAGACTTCGCTCATAACCTCATATCCTCTCTCGCATCCACGTGGGCCATACTCCGCTCTGTTTGCTTTGTCTTCCTGACAACAGGCCAGTTTAATTAAAATCTAATTTGTTGCCTGTGACAACTAGTTGCAGACATCTCACTCATGTATCCATGCTTAGCTCATTCTTTGGAGTGATGGCTTGGCACCGGGTTGTAGGCTGGTTAAGGGCATCCCTCTAAAAAAAGCCTCGTTTTCTGCTGTGCTGGGGCCAAGTTGGTGTCACTGAGTGTAATAATTGTGACGTAATTCTCTGTCACTTGACGTTCCGGACTCTTTGAATGAGAACTATACTCTGTTGAGAGAAAGCCATTAATGTAAGCTAAACAGGTCCTGCTGTGAATGAATCTTATTTCACAAAAATAGTCTTGTGGCTGAACGTCTCCTGCTCAGTAACATCTACTCTACATTAGCCGTGTCGGCTGCCAAATGAGTCTGCAGGCACGAGTCCTAAGTTAAGGTCATTACATACATTATTCCAAATCCCTCACCAACGCGTCTAGTGGCGACCTTCTTTCCATTTTGTAACGGGAACTGTTGCTGTGATTTCTGACACTGATAGGGTTAAGGTTATGTCTACACTGCAGTGGACATAAAACGACCTGAAAACGAATTACTAAAAACGTTAATGAAACTGAGTTTTCTGTCCACTGCCTGTCAAAAGCAGCTGAAAAAACATCCGTTTTTTGGAGCGTTTTTTGAAGCGTTTTTTTGGAGTGTCTTTGCTCTGCTTTTTAATGTCTGTACAAATTAAGCCATTGGATGTAAACTACACCCTACAGGTGGAGTTAACATGTTAAGTAGTCACATTCCTTTAGATTCAACTGTAGCCATTGTGAGCACATTGTCCTTTGTGTGCTGCTGCGTGCTACTGCTTTATTAAATTTTTGCACCAGATTCTTGCACCAAAATCCACAAAAACCCACATATCTTTGCATACAGCAAGATAACTGTATTAGCGTCAAAATCTGTAAAGAAAAGGATTTTAGCGCCAAATTCCCCAAAAAACGCATTATTGTGCCAAATTCCGTAAAAAAAAAATATTTTTAGTGTCAGAAGCGAGATCAGTTTATTAGCGCCAAAAATGTTAAAGATATTGAACTAAGCCCCCAAATCCGTCAAAAAAACGGATTTTGGCGCCGAAATCCGTAAAAAATTTATTTATTTGCGTCAAAAGCTAGATCACTTTATTAGCGCCAAAATCTTTAAAGATATGGATTTTAGCCCCAAAAGCCATAAAAACGGATTCTTGCGGCAAAATCCGTAAAAAACATATTTTTGGAGTCAGAAGCGCGATAACGTTATTAGTGCCAAAATCAGTAAAAAAAATTATTTTAGTGTCAAAAAACGTAAAAAAACGTATTTTTGCACCAAAATCCGTAAAAAAACGTATTTTTGGCATCAGAGGCGAGATCACGTTATTAGCGGCAAAATCTGTAAAAAAAATTATTTTAGTGTCAAAAAAAACTTAAAAAAGTTTTTTTGCTCCAAATTCCGTAAAAAAAACCTTATTTTTGGCGTCAGAGGCGAGATAACGTTATTGGCGCCAAAATCTGTAAAAAAAATTATTTAATGCCAAAAAACGTAAAAAAAAAAACGGTTTCTTGCGTAAAAATCCGTAAAAAAAAGTATTTTTGCCATCAGAGGCGAGATAACGTTATTAGCGCCAAAATCTGTAAAAAAAATTATTTTAGTGCCAAAAAACGTAAAAAAACGGATTCTTGCGCCAGAATCCATAAAAAACTTATTTTTGCCGTCTGAGGCGAGATAACGTTATTAGCACCAAAATCTGTAAAAATAATTATTTTAGTACCAAAAAACGTAAAAAATGGATTCTGGCGCCAAAATCCGTAAAAAACATATTCTGGTGCCAAAATCTGTAAAAAACGTATTTTCAGCATCAGTAGCAAGATAACTTTATTAGCGCCAAAATATGTTTAGAAAAGGATTTTAGCATCAAAATCTGTAAAAAAAAAAGGATTCTGATGCCAAAATCTGTAAAAAAAACGTATTTTTAGCGATAAAAATATGAATTGCGCAAAAATCATTAGCGACCAAAGCATGATCATTTTATTACAAAAGGTACAAAAAAGGACTCATTAGACACTTGTATGCAGATTTGATAAGGTATAACCTTTACCACCCATTATAGGTGTAACTTGGGTCTCCTGGGAGGGTTTTCATTGAAAAATTGCGGCAAAAAATGCAGCGAAAACGCGCCAAAAACGTGCCAAAAGACGTCCGGCGCTTTACATAGACTCCTGTAGTAAATTTTCTGCCCGGCTCTGGCGTTCTTTAGAACATGTTGCAAAATACGACCAGTAAAAAAATCGAGCAGAAAAAAGTAGCTCAGTGTGGACAGCAGGAGGGTTTTACACTCGAGTCTATGGGAGATGATTACAGTCGTTTTTCCAGCGTTTTTTAGAAAACGAAAAACGCTGAAAAAACGGACGTTTTTCTGTGCAGTGTAGACATAGCCTTAAAGGAGTTGTCTACCTTCAGAGTTTCAGAGAATGCATGAATGAAATACTCTGTCACTTCCTGGTTCAGACTGACTCATTTGCATAAGCTCCATGCTTGTACAGCTCTGTGCCATGCTGTGCTTTCAGTTGCTAATTAGATCAGATTAGCTTCTCAAACTACTAACAGGACTTCTTATCTGATTCCCAAAACAAAAGCCCTAATTACAGTTCTGTTTATTTTTACATAAATCAAGCTTTTTACTGCTGAGCAGCACAGGACACTGCCGATGACCTGTGTGTATGACATCACTCACTGTTATCTCATTGAACAACAGCAGGGTGAGAATTGTTTACAGGTCAGTTACTGAGGGAACTGAAATAGCCAGGGAGGTCATAAATTCACTTGTATCTCCTTAGGGAAAACAGAGGAACAAAGCAATACAGTCATATGAAAAAGTTTGGGCACCCCTATTAATCTAAATCATTTTTAGTTCTAAATATTTGGATGTTTGCAACAGCCATTTCAATTTGATATATCTAATTGCTGATATTGCACATTTTGTGTTAGTACAATAAACCTCATTTCAATCCGGAAATATTACTGTGTCCATCAGTTATTAGATATATCAAATTGAAATGGCTGTTGTAAACACCCAAATATTTAGAACTAAAAATGATTAAGATTAATAGGGGTGCACAAACTTTTTCATATGACTGTATATTTGGAAAATGTCTTTATTTTGTGTTCCCTACAATTTGAAAGCTATTCTTTGTAGCGAGACAACCCCTTTAACAGCGACCGTCCATGTTCTCCAGGGACTCAGCTATTTTTCACATTGTTCTCCACATGTTCGTCTCTCAAAGATTTGCATCATGATTTCGAAAATGATGCATAGAGCGGAAAATGGCTGAATACCAATTACAGTGCAACCATGGCCCAGTTGGCAGAAGTAGACGCTTTTATCACAGACGTCCACAGTTCATATGGTATCTTAATTAATCAGAATGTTACTTGTTAATAGACATTCATTACATGTTCACAATCTTTCAAGTGTGTAAAACAGGAGGGCAGAGCACCTTGACTGAGATGAGACATAGTTAAAGGGGTTGTCTCACTACAACAATTGCTTTTTATGATAAAGAGCTTAAAAAATAAGTCACTTTGCAATATATGTCCATTAACAGTGTCCTACCTATTCCTAGATATCCCCTCCTGTATGGGCTGCATCAGCTCATCATGTGGCTATAGCTACTGATCTGTTTGATCTCTCCTGATAGGCTGCCAGCACTGGTTGCTACAGCAACAGACCTGTTTGAACTCTCATGATAGGCTGCCAGCACTGGTTGCTATAGCTACAGACCTGGTTTCTACTGCAGTCTAGTGGAAGCCAATAAACACGCCCCTGAATTCAAAGTGAAACCAAGAAAACAGGACTGAGATAGGATGAATTAATGTAGTGAGACAACCCCTTTAACGGCTCGCTATTGTCTTGAAGTAAAAGTTGTCGGGGATCCTGACATGCAGTGGAAGTGGTGGTGGAGGTAGATCTTGAGCACATTTCATTTCACAAATGATCAGCGGTGATATCTGTTGGTAAACCATGAAAAATGTACTTTGATGAGAAGGAAAAGAGAAATCACAGCGGTCCCCTGTGTGGCACGGTAGATTATATATATTTATTGTGTATTTAACACCGAGGTCTTATATTCTTTTCATTTCCCAAAAAAAGGGCTAGGGCTTATTTTTGGGGGAGGGGGTATTACATTCACAATTGCTGGTGTTGTGTCAGTGTCGCTTATGGTAACACTTACAGGTACTCTCGAAACACTTTGTGGGACAGTGGCACTCTTCTTCTCGATGCAGCCGGGAGGGGACAGAAGGTGGGAGTCTGGAGCGGGATTCGGGGAAGGTGATTGTGACATCACACGTAGCTGCTTTTGTGGGAGCGAGCAGGGCCAGCCGGGAGACGGGGTCCAAGAGGAGGCATTAGGGGGGCAGGAAGTGGAACCCTGAAGCGGCAGCCAAGCCCACACCATAGCACAGTAGCGTCCAGGAGGCAGGACCCAGGAGGCAGGCACCAGGTGACAACCCTCAGAAGACGGGACTCGGGACACAGGAGAAGGTGAGCAGATTTTACCCTGCTATTGTGGGAGGAAGTGGCAGGACGATTTAGGAACTACATTATGCCTATTCCAGTGCCTCCAGCATTAGGTTATGTCTCCGTGATGTTAGTGACATAACCTAGCACTGGAGGCGCTGACTAACTAGGGCTTATTTTTGGAGTAGGGCTTATATTTAAAGCTTACTCCAAAAATCCCTAAAAATCAAGCTAGGGCTTATTTCTGGGGGAGGGCTTATTTTTGGAAAAACACGGTGTATGTATATATAATAGTAGTATGCTTGCTCACCTTTTGTCGTTGTGCAATAGTCTGGAGGCACACCTCTGCACACATTTATCACTCTGCTATGCAGGGTATCACAGATGGGTGACAGTCATTTCTTGCCCAGAATCCTTATTCGCGAGGTCAGGAAATAGATAAAACCGATATGCAACAAATTCCTGATCGATATGATCAGAAGAACCGAACTGGCTGGTTAAATGGGGAAAAGGTAATATCAGTGCTTCGGACACCAGTTGTGAATTGCAGAAGTTTAACGGAAACAATGCATTTCTATTAAATAACTTTTTCAAATTTCCTCATAACTAGAAAAAGTAATTTAAACGAAACGTGTTGTTTCCATTAAACTTGTGCAATTTACCACTGGTGTCTGGAGCTTTGATGTTACCTTGCCCCCAGCCAGTTGGGTTGTTCTGATCATATTGATCAGGAATCTGTTGCATAATGATGAGTCATTAGAAACAGATAGTCCTATTTGGATTACATTTGCTCTATCTCCCGATGGTATATGCTATATATACATGATACAAAAGCCTGGCAAACCCTATTTTTGTGTCCCACACGGATGGCATGCACTTTTGGCAAATTACGAATAAGGTCCGAGGAACAGGCCTGAAACGCGTAAACTATGATGGTTTTTGGATGTTTTTAAACATGCTTTTAATCTATCTTCAATAAAGAGTGTTTTTCACCAATATGTTTTTGGAACCTTGCTTGCACGAGTGCTGGATTATACTACAATTGATTTTCATCTGCATGAACACCTACAGCCGGACATTGTCTTCCGTGTGCACCATGTTGAGGAGTAGGGAGGAACGGACCTCACATAGCCCGAGTCTTCCCGGTTCCCATGGACTTTTGGCAAATTGATGTCTATGGCCCCACCAGGGCTCTATTACGGGATCTGTTGGGGTATCCTTTTACACAGTAGTCTGATGGATACCACCAACAGATAACATAACACAATGTAAACAGATGTTGCAAAGTTTGGAGGTCTAAAGTTTGGCACACACCTTGAGGGTATTCTAGTTATGTGCCCCATATGTGTCAACTCTCCTGATTCTTCCAGGACTCTCCCAGACACCGGGTCACAAAAGAACCAGTTTTTATATAAATTCTGTCTGAAAATGGATGTTTTATAGGCAGATCTAGGTGGAAAGTTGGTAATGTTTTCTTCAGCACAGAATGATTTTCTGTGCTAATCTCTCCTTACCTTTTTAACTCCATTACTGTACTAAAACCATTGCACCCGGTTAGGAAATCAGTGGGATGTCACTTTTACCGCTTGGTGTAGTAGATCTATTCTTTCCAAATGCTATTGAACAGTGGGTAGGTAGGTGTAAACTGTACATCCTGCTGTTGTTAAGCGGCAGAACTAATTAATACATAAAGTGAGAAATTATTTTGCATAATGAAGTGAAATTAGATTAGCATCTGTCTTATGCTTCAGCTAATAAATTTGTCATAACTCTTGTAATCATCAATGTTTAGAACCAATGTTTCCTGAAAAGGCAGTGACCTAAAAATTAAAGGGGTTTTCTCGCTACGAAGATCATAGTTCAAAATGAGGAGACAAAAAATCTAAGCATGTCCGTCCTTGGTTACCATAAGCAAAGTGCTATGGTTTAAGAGAAGGGGCTGTATGTTTAGTGCTTGGTAAAGAAGTGAGAGCTCCGGTCGGGTTAAGCCCAGCTCTCGTCCCCGGTCGTAATCGAGAATGCGCGTTGGAGGAAGAAGGAGAGAGGTTGTGGACGGGAGCGCGCAGGGACATGTGTGCACGGGAGAGAGAGAGGGGGAGAGAGAGAGAGAGAGAGAGAGAGGGAAGAGAGAGAGCGAGAGAGAGATTTCACTGACAGGAAGCAGTGGTAGGTGCGACGTATGTGTGCGGGGTTGACTGTTTTCCCTGACAGTGATCAGAGGTCCTGCAGCAGAGAGAGAGATCTTATGCAGTCCCATGTAAACACAAACAGATAAAGTGTATAGTTTTGTTCTGCAGATCTGTAGAGGTCAGAGGTATAATAATCTGCAGGATATATCACTGTGTGAGAGAGACAAAAAAAAAAAAAATCACCCATCTTGTCCAGAGTCCTGAATGTCAAATGCCCATTCTAGTTGCAAAGTATGTAGAGAGTATGAGAGAGCGAGAAATGTCGATATACACTATGGAGTTACACTTAGCTTTTCACTTCCAATGATTCCTTAGTCTCTGACAGCTGAGAACCTCTGCCTTCCTCCGGCTCACACAGAATGAATTCTTATGTGCACACTTTGGGGCGTGTCTGCAGAGAGTGTAGATACTCCCTGCTGGGAGGAGAAACGCCCTCCATTTCATAAGCTCTTCTTAGCAACCAGTATAAACGGCTTCCATATGATGAAACGATAAAACCCCTTTACAGGGGTTTCCCAGCTCCATAATATTCTTTGAAATCAACTGTACATAGTTTAAAACGTTGGGCTTCCAAACCAATCTGTGCAACACCTTTTCAGAAAAAAATCCCTCACCTACCCATCCTCCCCCAGAAATCTACCTTTGTTAATTTAAATTTTGTCTCTTCTTTTGGAAAATAAAGTAATTACTACAACATTAAAGCCGTTGTCCAGCTCATTCAAGTTTTTGCTCTTTGAGATTATTATATTTTGATAATTATTTATTAAAATGACTGATATGACGCCTCCTTTACCTTTAGGTTGTTGAGCAGCTTGGATAGCTCTGTGCCTCCTGAACAGTATGCAGGACCAGTTGCTAACTGGCATGTACATTTTTCAGAAAACCAGCAAATATACAGGAGCCATACATCACCGTCATCAAACTTCACCCAACTCTTGTAGCAGAGCAGAAGCCACCCACCAGCCTCCCGTAACTGAGCAGGAGACACACTCCTTCCAAGGCTACTACCAGCCTATGGACTCCTCCAGCACCATCCACCGGGGTGGTCTTTGCCCTCTTTGGAAGCAATGATTTAAAATAACAAAGTTGTATCTTCCATTCAAGGTCCCCTCTACTAACCACTGATTGACTGTTATAGCTACACATTAGAAGGACATGTTATCACTAAAGACCAGTGGTGGGGCCAGAGAACCACCAGCATTTTTAGCAGCTATTAAAGGGAATGTGTCATATATATATATATATATATATAAAATGGCATATTAATACGATGCCCATTGGTCCCACGTGTAACTTGGAAACGGGCCCCCCAAAGTCTCTATTCAGAATGGAGAGTAGGTCACGCTTGCAAAACACTCTCCGTTCAGTTCTATGGGAGCTCCAAGTACAGCCAAACAGGATAGAGAGTTGTGCACAAGCGAGAGCGACTCTCCATTCTGAATTGAGACTTTTAGAGACCGTTCGCTGCTTTTAACAGTTGTTAGTGATATGTTTGTTTTACTGCAGCGACTCCTCTACCTTTAGGGGAGAGTTTTCCCCTCACAGGTGTATCCTGTAATATCTCTAAATTGGTGTCATCATTCTCTGTTATCCTATCTGTGATGATAATGAAAAGACCATTGAAAAGTGACCTCTACAGAACAGGAAGTACAAGCCTCTTAATTAGATCTGGTAGCCCGAGTGAGGACTGCAAAATGTTAGAGGGGACATGTATGAAAACGGTCTAGGTCGAAGACTGTCTTTGTTGCCCATAGCAACCAATCAGAGCTCATAGCAACCAATTAGAGCCCATAGCAACCAATCAGAGCCTATAGCAACCAGAGCTCATAGAAAGCAATCAGAGCTCATAGCAACCAATCAGAGTGCATAGCAAATAACCAGAACTCATAGCAACCAACCAGAGCCCATAGAAACCAATCAGAGCCCATAGCAACCAATTAGAGCTCATAGCACCCAATCAGAGGCCATAGCAATCAACCAGAGCACATAGCAACTAATCAGAGCTCATACCAACCAACCAGAGCTCATACCAACCAATCAGAGCTCATAGCAAATAACCAGAACTCATAGCAACCAACCAGAGCCCATAGAAACCAATCAGAGCCCATAGCAACCAATCAGAGGCCATAGCAATCAACCAGAGCACATAGTAACTAATCAGAGCTCATACCAACCAACCAGAGCTCATACCAACCAATCAGAGCTCATAGCAATCAATCAGAGCTCACCATTCATTTTTTCAGAGCACTATATGAAATGAAAGGGGACCTCTGATTTGTTGCTCTGAGCTGTGATTGGTTGCTATGGGCTCTGATTGGTTGCTATGGGCGACAAAGAAAGACTTACACCTAGATAGTTTTCATACATGTGACCCTAGTTTTTTTTTTTTTTTTTTTAAATACACATAGCATCATGGAAATATATTTTTTATATTTAAACTAAAAACGCTATTTAAACAATAGGTTATTTTCTGATAGCACATTCCCTTTAAGTACAATTTTTTTGTTATTTTAAACAATATCCAGCTCATTCGAAAGAATTTTATGGGGCTGTAGATTGTAACTGTGAAATGGTATTCAGCTTTATAAACTATATATCCTCAGTATAGGCCATCAATTTGGAATAGTAGGGGTCCAAATCCCAGCATGTGGAAAATGTTCAAAGAAAGATTTCAGCTCAACCAATAGATGCACGTGCAGAGACTAAGGACTTGCTCCGAAATGCGTCGCATGTTTCATCATTCCATGCATTCCGTGGTGTGTTTACTGGATTCTACTAGGCTGCAGTAGAAGCCAGGTCTGTAGCTATAGCAACCAGTGCTGGCAGCCTATCATGAGAGATTGAACAGGTCTGTAGCTATAGCGACCTGAGGTGCTGATGCATACAAGAGGAGATATCTAGGAATAGGTAGGACACTGTTAATGGACACATATTGCAAAGTGACTTGTTTTTGCAAGATCTTTAACATAAAAAGCAGCAATCCTTGTAGTGAGGCAACCCCTTTAAAGTATTTTTTTTTAGATCTATGTTTCCTGGATCGAAGCCGGCTTTTCTCCTTCCCTCCACCTCAAAGGTCATCTGACTATACGTATGCGAGTGCTGCAGCACTCCCGTATTTACTAGCGCACTTTATCAATCTGTTGCCACTCGCACTGGTCAACAGAATCCTAGTGCAGACTAGAATACTAGGAACAAGTGTCACAGGAATAAGTATCGCAAAAACACCTACAACAAAAAAAGTAATTTATTCAATAAAAAAACTACGCGTTTCGTGCAGATGCTTGTATTCATCATACTTTTAGTAGCAGCAATACGACGTACTGTCCCATTTAAATGAATGGCGCCTTGTACAGTAGCTTTTATCGACGCTACTAAAAGTATAGTATTCTTCTGAGGATAACCTGACATTTTAAAAGGGCCAACCGCTTCTATCTGAACAGTTCACATTTTAAAGTCCCTTAAAATAAAAACCTTACCGAAAATAACTTACCATTGACGCTAATGATGGTTAAAAAGAAACTAAGGGCCACATGTATGATCCTGTTTAGGTCTAAAACTCACTCTTTTGTCCATAGTACCCTATAGGCAAAAAAGTGAGTTTTAGACCTAAACAGGATCATACATGTGGCTCTAAATGTGCTAATACTGTTTAGGACATGGTCTTATATGTCATGAGAGTGCAGAATACTATACTTTGAACAGAATATCACATACTTGCTGTTTCAATATTTATGCTTTCTGTCATATTTAACATTTGATCGAACTCATGAACCGTTCAGCATCTGCCCACCCAGATGAGAAGGAACAGGAAAAGGGTGACATGCCCTTTTCTGCATCGACTGGAGGGGTTTTTTATCCACTGGGCCTCAGCAGGCCTCGGGGCCTCACGCTCCATTAAAATCTGACAGAATATGCAGAGTAAGTGGCAGTAGCCGGCCCTAGCAACCAAAACACTTAGATGGAGTCCAAACAAAATTAGACCTTCTTAATTCTACAAGTGACAGGTTTGATGGCTCAGAAAACTGACAGATAATTACAGTCATATGAAAAAGTTTGGGCACCCCTATTAATCTAAATCATTTTTAGTTCTAAATATTTGGGTATTTGCAACAGCCATTTCAATTTGATATATCTAATAACTAATATTGCACATTTGTGTTAGTACAATAAACCTCATTTCAATCCGGAAATATTACTGTGTCCATCAGTTATTAGATATATCAAATTGAAATGGCTGTTGCAAACACCCAAATATTTAGAACTAAAAATGATTTAGATTAATAGGGGTGCCCAAACTTTTTCATATGACTGTATATCCGGAACATATAGGCTGCTATCAGGATTATTTATTGTGCCTATAGCGCTTAACACTGCTAATTAGGTATGTGCACTACCGTACATTTTACACACAAGTTATGCATTTTGTTTTCTTTATTTCTTGTTTTACAATTACTTATCAATGTGTTAAGAAATTTCTCTTTCTTTAAAAAGGGTTTATAAAGAGAGTTTATTGCATTGTGAACAACCCCTTGCAGGCTATGGGATACCCTCTTTATAAGCCTTGGTTTCTGCATTTTGGTAGACTTTGTTATGTCATGGGACTTTACGTATTGCATTTATGTGAACAGTTTGCAACATGGCAGCAGGAAATTTCCGACTTCATGCACCATTCCGTGGCTAACCGTTTATGAGGGACCGGCATAGGGAGCCCTGTAGGTGGTAGTGATTGGTGGACATGTGGTTATGTGACCATTTTGTGAGCGAGTCCCTGTGCTCGCATAGAACAGGCAGGTTTCCCACTAGAGGCTATTGTTGCTAGCTATGTGTAGCCTGAGTGTTGTCGGCTGTATGACGAGCACTTACAGTATCTGCAATAGAAATGGAAAACTGAGAGGCACTAAGCTGACAGTAAGGCTATGTCTACATGGCAATATTAAAATGCCTTTGAAAATCCAACAGTATTTTCATATCAGCATACTGCGGATTTTGGCACTGCAAAAAAAATGCAGTCGGTTTTCGGATTTCACTAGAATTTGCTGGAAGATAGAACATGTTCTATATGCCAGCAGAATCCTTTGGTTTAGAAATCCGACAATAGAAAATTGCGCTGTGTAGACTACAGCTTGGAGTTTGTATTGAGGTCTATAGGGCACTTGTTGCAGTCAAATTTTTGCGGATTCTAAATACTGAATCCCCTTCAAAACCCAATCAAAAACAAGTGCCAGATAAACATGGCCCAAGGCTGGCATCCCACAGTGCAGCCAGTGCCCGCCTGAGTTTGCCAGTGACGTCACTTTTGCTCCATCAAGCTCATACGGCCATTGGGAACCGAAATATTATCTAAACACGCCATGGGACCCTGGCCTGAGAAACAATTAAAAGCTTGAGATGACTGACTTGTAAATTTGTGAGGTTTGCTAACTGAGCTGTGGACAAGAATATGTTCCCAGCAGTTCCTACCAGGAGCGATCTCAAAGACTGACCACCTATTCACTGCAGAGACATATGAAGGGGCCAGTGAGAGTGGTGAGTAGTTGAGTGTCTACCCAACTCTTGGTGTTGTGGCAGAGTGACCATGTGCAGTTGCAAGTCTCTGCCACCAGGTGGAATTCAGCAGGATACCTGCTACAAACGTGCCACTGAATAGCTGGGTTCGGTGGGGGAAGGAGACTTGTTGGTTTTAGTAACAATAGGTTACTGACACAGGTAGCTAGAATGGCTGCCTTGCAGCCAGGTATGGGTCTCCTTTCCCGGGACAGTCGTAGCATTGGGTGGGAGGCCGTCCCCACGTTCCAGGCCAGGTTTTGGGCCGATCCCTGTAGGGCTATAAGAGGTCTCCTACTACAGGTGATCGGGGGGCGTGGCTGTTACCTGAAGGGGTGAAGCAGCAGAGCTGGGAGAGAGCTCTGGCCCCCAGAGGCTATAGGGTAGCCTAGGACACAGTGTGGACACTGTACTTTTGAGGGGCTGTGCGATAGATAGTTAGTGGCCAGACGGCCAAGGATTTTATTGTCTGTGTTTTGTTTCCTGTACACTGTGTGCCTTAATAAAGTTGGCTGAGGCCAGTCTGAAACGTTCGCCTGTGTCAGAAGATCTGTCTGCCAATACCGTTCTACCAAGGACGGCGGTCCAAACGCCAAGCGAGAATCCCCAGGACGGGCCAAGATGGCGTCCCAAAGCTGAGCGGCAGCTTACAGTGTAAAAGCCTAGAGCGTGTGTAGGCCAGTGGAGCACTGTAACCGCCAGCCTAAAAATAATTGTTACTAAGGTCCAGTTCACATCATGTTTTGTGGCTCTGTTGCCATTTTTACCCTGGATACCATAAAAAATGTATCCCAACATACACTGCAGTGGAGACATAGGAAACAATAGGGTTAACATAGTCTTATTTACAACTACATTTGCTCTTTTTCAGAATTTTATACATACCATGTCCCTGACACAAAATCATGGTAGACTACGTGTCCTATAGACCCCTAAAGCTCTGTTGCGTTATACAGTACATTAGAATATCGCTAACAGAGCCACAAAACGTAATGTGAATGGCCCTTATTCTTGTGCCTCTCTGTGCTTGAACTTTTTACATACTTTCCTAAAACCACCAAACATAAGTGCCTAAAGGCATAAATGCGTCTTTGGAGTAGAGCGTTCTTGGGTTAAGCATTGTAAAATGGATTATGTGAACCAACTAAAGTCCAAAGGGTTTGGTACCCGATGTACTTGGGGTTCACTTCACACCCATGTGGTCATATAATTTACTTCTTTTTTATTTGTTCATGTTGCTTATATAGCAGCATTTTTCATACAACTGTACAGATGCTGCCATCGTGTCCATCAGTTCCTGTACACATGGGGTTCACAGCCGAAATTATTATATCAAACACAGAAATACATTCACACCAATTTCATGGGAAACCAACTTACCTGGAGTAATTAGACAAAACACATGAACACCAAAAGAGCATACAAATTCTATGTATATGTTCCCCTTGGTTGGATTTGAACCCAAAGCCCCAGTGCTGCAAAACAACAGAGCTTTCACATATTTCATAGAAAGAAACCATGGAGGAAATAAGTGGTAAATTTTTTTACAAAAGAAAATTCTAAGGAACCCTATGGTTTTCACCCTTTAACCCCAATGCAGGGATCTGATCTTCACTGCAAGGGACAGCTAGGTTGCAACCATCAATGAAGTCCATCAATGAACAGCTGATGTCCACAATGCAGTACAAGGGGGCAGACTAGGCGTGTAGTCACACAGGCTAATAGTCGAGGAAGGTGGAGAACTATTTAGACAAGATTGTAGCAGATCCTCAGGGTAAGCAAGAAAGAAGGTCAGGGAAATGGTAGATGAATATCCACAATAACACTCAAGAAACAGCCAAGATCACGCAACAGCTTTACCCCTTAACGATACGTGATGTAAATCTACATTATGCTGACAGTAAGGGAGTATGGAGTGGGCTCACTCGCTGATTATTACAGCTGTCACCTGCCACTAACAGCCTGGATCTTAGCCAGATCTGATCCCTGCTGTTTAACCACTGAGTGACAGCAGCAGCCATGGCATCCAAATGAATCAAGAATTGTGCCGTGCAACTTATCTCAGTCTCAGCCCGGTTACCATAGCAGCTGGATGCCTAATGAAGGCTTCCATAGCCGCCATATTAAAGCTTCATTACTTCCTGTCCCAGGAAATAAAAGACTCGCCATCTGGATACACCCTTTTGCATTTTTTATATAATACAGGGGTATACAAGTGATTGAGCTCCTTAGTGATCAAGTAATCTATGGGGACTGATTGTGCAAGTGTAAAAAAATGTTTTAAAAGTATAAAACATAATAAAAAAGTATTAAGGGCGACATGTAAGAACGCTGGCGCAGACAGCCCTGTTCTAAATCGCTTTAATGCAGTATAGAATGCGGCAAAATGTATGAACCTGTTCTTCTGCAGGTCATACATACAGGGCAGTGTAGAGCCAATACCACAAGTCTGGCTCAGGCACCACCTTTACCCTGGTCTGTTCTTCTGCAGGTCTTTTACATACAGGGCAGTGTGGGCCAATACCACAAGTCTGGCTCAGGCACCACCTTACCCGGGGTCTGGCTGTTCTTCTGCAGGTCATACATCCCAGGGCAGTGTAGACCAATACCAAAAGTCTGGCTCAGGCACCACCTTTACCCTGGTCGGGCCCTGTTCTTCTGCAGGTCATAAATACAGGGCAGTTAGTGCCAATACGAAAAAGTCAGGCTCAGGCACCACCTTTACCCTGGTCTGGCTGTTCTTCTGCAGGTCATACATACAGGGCAGTGTAACAATACCACAATTTCGGGCTCAGGCACCACCTTTACCCTGGTCTGTTCTTCTGCAGGTCATACATACGGGGCAGTGTAGAGCCAATACCACAAGTCTGCTCAGGCACCACCTTTACCCTGGTCTGGCTATTCTTCTGCAGGTAAATAACATACAGGACAGTGTAGAGCCAATACCACAAGTCTGGCTCAGGTACCACCTTTACCCTGGTCTGGCTGTTCTTCTGCAGTAAATACATAAGGTGCAATGTAGAGCTAATACCACAATTTCTGGCTCAGGCACCACCTTTACCTGGTCTGGCTGTTCTTCTGCAGGTCATACATACAGGGAGTGTAGAGCCAATACCACAAGTCTGGCTCAGGGCACCACCTTTACCTGGTCTGGCTGTTCTTCTGTATTTTATACATACAGGGCAGTGTAGAGCCAATACCACAAGTCTGGCTCAGGCACCACCTTTACCCTGGTCTGGCTGTTTCTTCTGCAGGTCATAAATACAGGGCAGTGTAGTGCCAATACGACAAGTCAGGCTCAGGCCCACCTTTACCTGGTCTGGCTGTTCTTCTGCGGGTTAAATACATACAGGGCAGTTAGACAATACCAGAAGTCTGGCTAAAGGCACCAAACCTTTACCCTGGTCTGTTCTTCTGCAGGTCATACATACAGGCAGTTTTAGAGCCAATACCACAAGGTCTGGCTCAGGCACCACCTTTACCTGGTCTGGCAAATTCTTCTGCAGGTCATACATACAGGACAGTGTAGAGCCAATACCACAAGTCTGGCTCAGGTACCACCTTTACCCTGGTCTGGCTGTTTCTTCTGCAGGTCAAACATCCCAGGTGCAATGTAGAGCTAAACCACAAGTCTGGCTCAGGCACCACCTTTACCCTGGTCTGGCTGTTCTTCTGCGGGTCATACAACAGGGCAGGTAGAGCCAATCCCACAAGTCGGCTCAGGCACCACCTTTACCCTGGTCTGGCTGTTTCTTCTGTAGTTTATACTTACAGGGCAGTGTAAGCCAATACCACAAGTCGGGCTCAGGCACCACCTTTTCCCCTGGTCGGGCTGTTCTTCTGTAGGTCATACATACAGGGAAAGGTGTAGAGCCAATACCACAAGTCTGGCTCAGGCACCACCTTTACCCTGGTCTGTTTTTTCTGTAGGTTATACTACAGGGCAGTGTAGAGCCAATACGACAATCTGGCCCTCAGGCACCACCTTTACCCTGGTCTGGCTGTTCTTCTGCAGTCATACATACGGGGAAATGTAGAGCCAATACCACAAGTCGGGCTCAGGCACTACCTTTACCCTGGTCTGGCTGTTCCCTCTGCAGGTCATACATACAGGGCAGTGTAAGAGCCAATACCACAAGTCTGGCTCAGGCACCCCCTTTTTTTTTACCCTGGTCTGTTCTTTCTGCAGGTCATACATACAGGCGCAGTGTAAGAGCCAATACCACAAGTCTGGCTCAGGCACCACCTTTACCCTGGCTGTAACTTCTGCAGGTCATCCCTACAGGGCATTTGTAGAGCCAATACCACAAAGTCTGGCTCAGGCACCACCTTTACCCTTGCTGTTCTTCTGCAGGTCAACATACAGGGCAGTGTAGAGCCAATACCACAAGTCTGGCTCAGGCACCACCTTTACCCTGGTCTGGTTTGTTCTTCTGCAGGTTAAAACATACAGGGCAGTGTAGAGCCAATAACCACAATCTGGCTAAAGGCACCATTAACCTGGTCTGGCTTTTTCTTCTGCAGGTCATACATAGAGGGCAGTGTAAGCCAATACCACAAGTCTGGCTCAGGCCCCACCATTACCCGGGTCTGTTCTTCTGCAGGTCATACATACAGGGCAGTGTAGAGCCAATACCACAAGTCTGGCTCAGGCACCACCTTTACCCTGGTCTGGCTGTTCTTCTGCAGGTCATACATACAGGGCAGTGTAGAGCCAATACCACAAGCTGCTCAGGCACCAACCTTTACCCTGGTCTGGGTGTTCTTCTGCAGGTCATACATACAGGGCAGTGTAGAGCCAATACCACAAGTCTGGCTCAGGCACCACCTTTACCCTGGTCTGGGTGTTCTTATGCAGGTCATACAAAAAGGGCAGTGTAGAGCCAATACCACAAGTCTGGCTCAGGCACCATTAACCTGGTCTGGCTGTTCTTCGCAGGTCATATAAAAGGGGGCAGTGTAAGCCAATACCACAAGTCGGCTCAGGCACCACCTTTACCCTGGTCTGGCTGTTCTTCTGCAGGTCAACAACAGGCAGTGTAGAGCCAATACCACAGTCTGGCTCAGGCACCCCCTTTACCCTGGTCTGGCTGTTCTTCTGCAGGTCATACATACAGGACAGTGTAGGGCCAATACCACAAGTCTGGCTCAGGCACCACCTTTACCCTGGTCTGTTCTTCTGCAGGTCACACATTGTCACGGGTGGTCCCGCAGCCCTCCGCCCGGGCTGCGGGCACACCCGTGCTGTCACCCGTCGGGCTCCCGCGGTCCCTGCCGTGCCCGCGGGTCGGGTCCCGGCTTCCCCCTTACCTCCCTGCGCTCCTGAGTCCTTCCGTCCTCCTGGCCGGCCGGCGTGCGCGTGCCCGCGCCTTAGGCGCGCGCGCCGGCTCTCGGGGATTTAAAGGGCCAGTACGCCCATTATTGGTTAAGACTGGCAGGTGACCCTATTTAACCCTCTTCCTTCCGGGTCGCCTTGGCCGGATCTTTAGTTGCGTTAACTGCCTTCAGAGAAAGCTTCTAGTGCCTCGTTGTCTGACTTCCGTGTACCGTACCTCTTCGCTCCTGTATCCTGACCACGAACCGTTGCCGCCTGCCCTGACCTCTTGCCTGTCCCCGACTTCGCCTACGTCTCACGATTCTGTACCTCGCTCTGCCTTGGCTGCCACCGCAAGCAAGTCACGCCAGTGGGGCGACCTGGTAGTTCTCCGCCGCAGCAAGTCCATCCCGCTTTGCGGCGGGCTCTGGTGAAAACCGGGTTCTACTTAGACTCCGTCCCCTGGTACGGCTTACACCATCGCTTGCGGTGGTCCAGCGGATCCACTACCTGCCTTCGTTACAGTAAGATCCGGCCATGGATCCCGCCAAGGTACCTCTGCCCAGTGAACCGGATCTCACGGCGATAGTGGCTCAGCAGTCACATCAACTAGCGCAACAAGCCCAGCAGCTGAACCAGTTGTCCGCCATGATGCAGCAGCTCCTGGCTAATCAACAGCCGCCGACACCACCTCCTGTGGCGACGCCTCCGCCAGCACCTGGGACTTCTCGGCTGCGCCTACCACTACCCGACAAGTTTGAAGGGGACTCCAAACAGTGCAGGGGATTTATTACCCAGTGCTCGATGCACGTTGAGTTGATGGCCGGTCAATTTCCCACTGAACGCTCCAAGGTGGCCTTCGTGGTCAGTCTGCTGTCCGGGAAGGCTCTAGCTTGGGCCACTCCTCTCTGGGACCGGGGCGATCCGGTGACGACGGACCTACAGGCTTTCCTTTCAGAGTTCCGCAGTGTCTTTGAAGAGCCGGCACGGGCTTCCTCGGCAGAAACCGCTCTACTGAACCTTCGCCAGGGTGACTTCCTCTGTGGGGCGACTACGCAGTTTCGTTTCCGGACCCTGGCGTCGGAGCTGACCTGGAACGACGCCGCCCAATGTGCCCCGTTTAAAAAGGGCCTTTTCCGGAAAGAGTTAAGGACGCTCTAGGGGCCAGAGAAATCCCGTCCTCTCTAAGCGAACGGGTCCACTTAGCCACTGGGTTCGATGTTCGTTTCGCCGAGCGACAAGAGGAACTTCGCCAGGAACGTGAATCTCGCCCGACCAGCCGTTTGCCTCGCCTGCCCCGGTCTCCAAAGACCACAGCTGCCGCTTTCACTTCCTACCAGTGAAGAACCCATGCAAGTGGACCGGCACAATTCGGGTCCGAACAGGAGCTGTCCGCCGTCGGGCAGAGAATTTTGTGCTTTACTGTGCCAGCCCGGATCATTTTCCGCAATGGTTTGCCCGCTTCGCCCACAGCGGCAGGGAAAACCCCGCACCTAGCTATTTCGGTGAGGCATCCTGGGTGTGAACACTTCATCTCCACGCCTTACTTTGGAGGTTGATGTTTCATCGGGTTCCGGAAATCGCTTTTCGGTGCCCGCCCTTTCTTGACTCTGGATCTGCCGGGAACTTTATTCATGCCACCCTGGTGTCCCAGTAATCGCCTTCCGGTGACCCTCTGGAGAAGCCCTTGTGATATCCTCCGTGAGTGGCGAGCTACTATTGAGGCCATCGGTACTGACCAAGCCGTTGTCCCCTCCACGTGGGGGCCTTACACAAGGAGAGGATCACCTTCTACGTCCTCCCTCGGTCATCCTCCGCTATCCTCTTGGGTCTTCCGTGGCTACAGCTCCATGCCCCGACCCTCGACTGGAAAACCGGAGAGATTCTACGCTGGGGCTCCGACTGCCAGAATCGCTGCTCTCAGTTCCGCGACCGGTCCGGCCAAACCACCTCATCATCGTTACAGGTCCCGCCAGGGCTTCCCGCTGAATACCGGGGCTACGTGGACGTTTTTTCGGAGAAACAGGCCGAATCCCTTCCTCCTCATCGCCCCTATGACTGTCCCATTTACCCCCTTCCTGGGACCAGTCCTCCACGGGGTAGAGTTTACCCGTTGTCCAGACAAAAGACTCAGGCCATGTCGGACTATATCCGTTGAGAACCTGCAAAAGGGCTTTATACGCAAGTCCTCATCACCCGCCGGAGCCGGGTTTTTTCTTCGTACAGAAAAGGATGGTTCTCTCCGTCCTTGCATCGACTAACCGAGGCCTGAACCAGATTACCGTAAAAAACCGGTAAAACCTTTTTTTGCCACTAATTACGGAACACTTTGACCGTCTACAGGGGGCCAAGTTCTTCTCCAAATTGACCTGCGCGGGGCATACAATCTCATAGGATCCTGTAGGGAGATGAGTGGAAGACGGCGTTCAATACCCGTGACGGCCATTTTGAATAAACCCGGTAATGCCATTCGGTCTGTGCAATGCCCCCGCGGTCTTTCAGGAGTTCGTAAACGACATCTTCAGGGATCTGCTCTACACGTGTGTCATCGTGTATCTGGACGACATTCTGGTTTTCTCCCCTGACCTCCGGAAACCCCTCTATCACAGGTGGGGCCTGGTCCTGCAAACCCTTCCAGCAACGCCTGTACGCCAAATTAGAGAAGTGCGTGTTCCACCAACCCAGTCTGCCTTTCCTCGGGTTTCATCGCTCCGACCGAGGCCTGCAGATGGATCCCACAAGCTGTCTGCTATCCCTTTCAATGGCCACGACCTGTTGGACTTCGAGCCATACAACGTTTTTTGGGGTTTTCCAATTATTTCGGGAGTTTATATCCCACTTCTCTACACTGGTGGCTCCAATTGTGGCTCTCACCAGGAAGAAGCTAATCCCCAAAGTTGGCCACCAGCGGCCGAAAGAGCCTTCTCGGATTTGAAGTCAGCCTTGCTTCCGCACCTATTCTGTCACGCCCTGATCCTGAGAAGCCTTTCTCTCTGGAAGTGGATGCCTCTTCGGTTTTGGGGGGCCCGGGGCTGTTTCCTTAACTCAAAAAAAAGGGTCCCAAAAGGGGAGAACCGTCCACCTGCGGCTTCTTCTCCAAGACCTTTCCGTCCCGGGAGAGAGGAACTATGCTATTGGGGACCGAGAATTGCTCGCTATCAAGATGGCCCTGGAAGAGTGGCGGCATCTTCTGGAGGGAGCTCGTCATCCTTTTGAGGTGTATACTGATCACAAAAATCTTCAGTACCTCCAGTCGGCCCAGCGCCTCAACCCTCGGCAAGCACGGTGGTCTCTTTTTTTTCCAGATTTGACTTCCGGATCCATTTTCGCCCTGCCGAGAAGAACATCAGGGCAGATGCCCTCTCGCGCATCCGACGTCAACCGAGAGGAGCCGCAGCCTCAACACATCATACCTCCGGAACGTTTTTGATCCCAGCAGCATCCTGTTTCTTCTTCGGCGATACCTCCTGGCAAGTACCTACTTCGGCCATCGCTGCGCAAGAAAATCCTGAATTGGGGGCACTGCTCCTTGTTGGCAGGAAAATCCGGGGCCCGTAGATCGTTCCAGTTGATCTCTCGGTTCTACTGGTGGCCAGGACTGGCTAAAGATATTAAGGACTTTGTGGATGCCTGTGCTACTTGTGCCCGGAATAAGGTGCCCCGCCACGGCCCCTCTGGGCTGCTGCGACCCCTGCCTACGCCCAGTGTTCCATGGTCCCATGTGGCGATGGATTTCATCACCGACCTTCCATCCTCTTCGGGCAACACCGTGATCTGGGTCATTACGGATAGGTTTTCGAAGATGTCGCACTTCGTCCCACTGCCCGGGTTACCTTCCGCACCTCGTCTTGCCTCCCTGTTCTTTAGCCACATCTTCCGCATGCACGGCCTGCCCCAGCACATCGTTTCTGATCGTGGGGTGCAGTTCGTGTCCAAGTTCTGGCGCGCACTCTGCTCCCGATTGCGGGTGAAGTTAGACTTTCTTCGTCTTACCCCCCGCAATCTAACGGCCAGGTAAGAAGAGTCAACCAAGTTCTGGGCAGTTACTTACGGCACTTTGTTTCTGCTCGCCAGGATGACTGGTCCGACCTCCTACCCTGGGCCGAATTTTCATACAACTCACTGGATTCAGGGGCTTCGGGCGCGTCTCCCTTTTTTATTGTATTTGGTCGGCATCCCCGCCCTCCTCTCCCTCTGTCCCCCCTCCTCCGAGGTTCCCTCGTGGATGCCCTGGTCCATGACCTATCTGGCATCTGGGAGCAGACTCGTCGTCCCTGCAGCATGCTGCCGCCCGTATGAAGGGCCCAGCGGACAGAAAAGAGGGGACCAGCTCCAACCTTTTCCCCGGGGACAAGTGTGGCTGTCCGCCAAATATGTCAGGTTAAAAATCCCCATTACAGCTTGGGCCCCCGCTTCCTAGGCCCCTTTTAAATCCTGAGCCGTATTTAATCCAGTGGCGTATAATCCGACTCCCTCCCCCTATGCGATCCCTAATTCTTTTATGTATCCCTCCTGAAGCCCGTCGTGTTGAACCGCTTTCTCCAGAAAAGTTGTCCCCTCCCTCCCTGAGTCCGTAGCCTCCACCATGTTTGCGGGCTAAGAGATCTTGGCTAATGAGTCAGTTAGGGTAAACGACAATTTTTGGTAGATTGGGAGGATTCGGTCCGGAGGAGAGATCTTGGGAGCCTGAGGAAACATCCTGGACCGCGGTCCTCGTGTTGACCTTCCCCGAACCAGAAGGAGGAGGGGCCTAGGGGGGGGTACTGTCAGGGTGGGGCCCGCAGCCCTCCGCCCGGGCTGCGGGCACACCCGTGCTTTCCCCCGTCGGGCTCCCGCGGTCCCTGCCGTGCCCCGGGTTTGGGTCCCGGCTTCCCCCTTACCCCTGCGCTCCTGAGTCCCCTTTCCCTCCTCCTGGCCGGCCGGCGTGCGCGTCCCCGCGCCTTAGGCGCGCGCGCGCCGGCTCTCGGGGGTTTAAAAAGGGGCCCTACCCCATTATAGGTTAATACTGGCAGGTGACCTATTTAAACCCTCTTCCTTCCGGGGCACCTTTGCCGATCTTTAGTGCGTTAAATGCCTTCAGAGAAAGCTCTAGTGCCCGTGTCTGACTTCCGTGTACCGAAACCTCTTCGCTCCTGGGATCCTGAACCACGAACCGTTGCCGCCTGCCCTGACCTCTTGCCTGTCCCCGACTTCGCCTACGTCTCACGATTCTGTACCTCGCTCTGCCTTGGCTGCCACCGCAAGCAAGTCACGCCAGTGGGGCGACCTGGTAGTTCTCCGCCGCAGCAAGTCCATCCCGCTTTGCGGCGGGCTCTGGTGAAAACCGGGTTCTACTTAGACTCCGTCCCCTGGTACGGCTTACACCATCGCTTGCGGTGGTCCAGCGGATCCACTACCTGCCTTCGTTACACCCATACAGGGCAGTGTAGAGCCAATACCACAAGTCTGGTTCAGGCACCACCTTTACCCTGGTCTGGCTGTTCTTCTACAGGTCATACATACAGGCGCAGTGTAAAGCTGATACCACAAGTCTCATAATCTCCAAAAAATTGGGAATCTCGCAAGAGAACAGAGAGTGACTTTTGATCACTAAATTTACTATTTTGCCATAGGCAAACTTAAACTCTATCAGTTCTCTATCTGTTAAACACTAAAACGTAACTTTTATTATGTTATACATAATAAAAGTTACGTTTTAGTGTTTTACAGATAGAGAACTGATAGACTTTAAGTTTGCCTATGGCAAAATAGTAAATATAATACCACAAGTCTGGCTCAGGCACCACCTTTACCCTGGTCTGGCTGTTCTTCTGCAGGTCATACATACAGGGCAGTGTAGAGCCAATACCACAAGTCTGGCTCAGGCACCACCTTTACCCTGGTCTGGCTGTTCTTCTGCAGGTCATACATACAGGGCAGTGTAGAGCCAATACCACAAGTCTGGCTCAGGCACCACCTTTACCCTGGTCTGGCTGTTCTTCTGCAGGTCATACATACAGGGCAGTGTAGAGCCAATACAACAAGTCTGGCTCAGGCACCACCTTTACCCTGGTCTGGCTGTTCTTCTGCAGGTCATACATACAGGGCAGTGTAGAGCCAATATCACAAGTCTGGCTCAGGCACCACCTTTACCCTGGTCTGGCTGTTCTTCTACAGGTCATACATACAGGGCAGTGTAGAACCAATACCACAAGTCTGGCTCAGGCACCACCTTTACTCTGGTCTGGTTGTTCTAACTGTTCTGCGCCTAGATTTGGCTTCAAAGAATCATAAATGTGTCTACTCCTATGAATGTGGTGCGATGCCCTCAGAATTCCCCTTATCGCGCCAAAGTTTGGAATGTGACTGCTCATACATCTCAAGAACAGGGCTACTACAGCTTTTTGACACCAGGTAGATAGTGCTGCCCCATCCATACATGTCGCCTTAGAAGTTCAATTTGATCCCCTTTTGCCATCTTACAAATAAAATATAAAATTTACACATAATTGGTATTGCTGTGATCGCCTGATCTATTAAAATATAACATCATTTATCTTATATGCTTGACACTGTAAAAAAACAAAAATTTTGGGTAATTTCACATACCCAATAAATTAAAATAAAATGTGATAAAAAAAAAGTCACATGAATCATACCAACCTGCAGAATACAGATAACACATAATTGTTGAATGCCATAAAAACAAAACCCCAAAATATGGGGAAAAAGTTTTTTTTCACAATTCACCCAACTAAAAAAAAAATTTCACAGAACATTCTATGGTACGGCCAATGTACCATTAAAAAGACCCTCTTATGGATAATGGAAGGTTGGGGAGGAAAAAAAACAAAAGCCAAAAGATTATTAACAAGCGATGGTAAAGGTTTAAAGGGGAGTGTCTCTTTATATAGACCACGGCATGCTATGATAGATAGAGATACACTAAGGGCAACACCAGAACGGTAAACATCATCCCAAAGTATGAGCCCCTTGTTGGTTTGTGACACCATCAATTGAAAGTCACATAAAACGAATTGGACCTTTTCCACAGAAATAATGCTGTTATGTTTTTTCCCTGTAGAATAAATTTTACTGTTGATATGAGGGGCTATGGTCTTCCTACTTATAATTTATGGTTTCTGTGGTAGTGGAGGCTGGGATCATTAGGCGCTGTCACACAGCAATTTTTATTTGTATCTTAATGTCAACCATATGTAGAGATGTATGCCTCTGTGTTATCACACCAGCTCTATGTATGCCACCGAACGCCTGACATATAAGCCGCATGCTAATGATGTCCTTTCTTGGCTTTGAACCCACAGTCCTGGTGCTATAAGGCAACATTGCTAAAAACTGAATCCATAAGAGGATTTTCATATGCGATTGATGCTGCTGTTTATACAAAGAATTCTGTAATAAATTCATAAGTTCATATATAATTTATGAAAGCATGCACATATTTGCAATAAATTATAAAGTATGCAAAGTAATGTAAGAACCGTTTAACTAGTAAAGGTTTCAATTTCCTTTCATAAATGATGCATAGACCATAAAACATACCTCTGTTACATGTAATAAGCTGTATTGGTTTATGTCCAGTTTAAAGATTGCCCTTTTCTGAAGTTTTTAGTGGGTTTTAATTTTAGTTAAAACTAGGAATAGACCACTTTGGATGACATATGATTTTTGGCGCTCAGGCACCATTTTTTGCGCGCATGAGTAGTGTAGAAGGCACCTGAATCTCTGAACCTGTTCTACTGCGGGGCATAGATTTAGCGATTTCTAGCGACAATTCTGGCTCAGCTAAACCACTTTTAAAGTGCTCTACCTCTTCCAGCAGTAATGTGCCTGGATTTGCCAATAAAAAGTCATATATGTGTAGCTTCGTATGGTTGTAGTGCGACATGCCTCCAGCACACCCTCGATTTCAGGCGCATTACAAAGTGCCGCAGACACTTTGTAATGCACTTAATATTAGAGTGCGCCTGATTAAAAATATAGCGAACACGCTAGTTTTCGTGCTGAAAAGACGCCAGATTTCTGGAGCAGTCCCACTCATACATGTTGCCCAAAATGCGTTTAAAAAAGCATCAAAAACTACAAAAAACACATGTGATTTTTAAAAATGCGTATGTTTTATAACTGACCCAAAGGGCCACATGTATGAAACGGTTTTGGTCTAAAACTCACTTTTTTTTCTATGGGCAAAAAAGTGAGCTTCAGACCTAAACAGGTTTATACATGTGGCCCCAAATGTAATTTTTACTAAAATGTGTTTTTTAAGCACATCACAAGAGCAAAAATGTGGCAACCCGGCCTCAGACTGATTCCATACAGCTATAATATGAGTGCAATTTAATGTGCATATTACCACCACATTACCAAAATCTCCTGAGAATCTTGTGGTGATCTCATCAATGATCTCAAGTCTGGTCCATTAAGTTTGAGCATTGTAACTGTAATACATAGCTAAAATGCGCCCATATTACTGCCACATTAAAGCAGCCATAGTTCATTCCTGCTTTTTCCAAAACAAGCAACATGGAAAATTGCTAAGTGGGAGAAGGGTAAGGCAAGGTGCACATCACTTTGGTGACAACCCTTTACTGAGTACTACAGGAAAGCTCCCAACTTATACATTAGACATAGAATGAAATGGCCTGATGTTGGCCAAAAGTGTTTCCTTTTAGCCTCCATTTGGTATGCCTATGCTAGTCTATACAACAGCATCTGGTAAAAACTAATACATTAAATGTATACTCTGAGTTCCAAAAAAAGTTGGGATACTGTGATAAATGTAAAGCAAACAAGTATGCAATGATTTAGAAAAATTTTTTATAGCCATAATTTACTAACAAGAGAACATAGAGCACATATCAGAAGTTGAAAGTTAGACATTTTTCCTTGTAATTTTAAAACATGACTCATTTAGAAACTGATGGCAACAATACATCTCAAAAAAGTTGGGAGAGGGTTAACAAAAGGCTGGAAAAGCAAGCATTACTAAGCTAAAGCAGCTAAAGGGTCAATTTTCAAGTTAGTCACATGACTGTGTATAAAAAGATCATGTTAGAGAGGCAGAGTCACTCAAATGCAAAGATGGTCAGAGGTTCACCAATCTGTGTAAAACTGCATCTAAAAAATTGTGGAACAATTTAAAACAATGTTCCTCAAATATAAAATGGCAAAGACTTAGAATATTCCATCATCTACTGTACATAATGTCATCAAAAGATTCAGAGGATCTGGAGAAATCCATGTGAACAAAGTTGATGGTCAATATTGGATGCTCATAATCTATGGACCTTCTGGTGGCACAGCATTAAAAATGGGGATGACTCAGTCATGAAAAACAGTGCATGGGCTCAGGAATACTTCCAGAATTTATTGTCTAAGAACTAAGTTTTCCATTCAATCCACAAATTCAAGTTAAAGGGGTTTTGCCACGATGTAATGTTGACGTGGGATCCTCCAAAATGGGTATTTAATCACTTTTCTAAATATATGTCATTAAAAAAGTGAAGCCTCTGAGAGCTACAGCCTGACTAAGATGCCCTTAGTTTCCTGACAGTTTACATTAGACACGACCAGGACACTGACAGGAGCTGATCTGGCCGTGCTTGCATTGTCTGCACTTCTTATCTGATGACAGGGAACATGAAGGAGCTTGCAAGGGACTGGGGAGAAAAAGCAGTGAAAGAGCATGTGTCTTTTGTATAGAGAATCCACTGATTGTAATGTAATTAATTATTTGAGTAATCATTGCAGACGCTTCCTGCTCCCTGGCTCTCTCCCACTCCCCCGTGACTCAGCATGCTGAGTTAATCTTCTCTCCGGAGCAGATAAGAGGTAAGGAACTCACTTCTTGGCAAAACCCTTTAAAGCTTTATGATTCAAAAAAGCCATGTATCAACAAAATCCAGAAATGCTGTCATCTTCTCTGGGCCAAAGCTAATTTAAAATGGACTAAGTCAAAAAGAAAAACTGTTCTGTGGTTAGGTGAAACAAAATGTAAATTTTATATGGAAACCACAGACATCAGGCCCTGCAGACTCAAGAGAAGAGAGACCATCCAGGTTGCATAGTTTAAAAACCTGCATCTCTGATGGTATAGTGTTACATTGGTGCCTATGGCATAGGCAGCTTACACTTCTTGACATGCCCTCAATCAATGCTGAGCAGTGTATAGTGATTTCAATTAACATATGCTCCCGTACTGCATATTTCAGCAATACAATACTAAACCTCACACTGCATCTATCACAACAGTATGGCTTCACAGAGTCTGGGTGCTAAACTGGCCGTCTACAATCTAGACTTTTTACCAACAGAAAACATTTGGCACATTACGGAATGAAAATCCAACAAAGAAGACCCAGGACTGTTGAGAAGCTAGAATCCTACATCAGACAAGAACAACATTTTTCTCACAAACTCCAGCAATTGGTCTCCTCACTTCTCAGATGTTTACAGACTGTTGTAAAAAGAAGAGGGGATGCTGCACATTGGTACACATGGCCATGCCCCAAATCATTGAAGATGTGCTGCTTTCATCAACTTTTAAATCAGTTTTTTTTTTTTGTTTAAATGAAATGGAAAAATGTCTCATTTTTATTTTCTGATATGTGTTCTGTTGTGAATAAAATATGTTTTCATGTTAGTACAATACAATTAGAACTTATGACACCTGTCAGTAGTGCTCATAGGTACAATACCTCACAAAAGTGAGTACACTCCTCACATTTTTGTAGATATTGTATTATATGTTTTCATGGGGCAACACTGAAGATATGATACTTTGATACAATGTAAAGTAGTCAGTGTACAATTTGTGTAAGGCTATGTCCACACTGCACAGGATTACGATCGTATCTCCGTCGCTTTTCGTTTTTTAAAAGCGCCGCAGATACGATCGTCAGTGTGGTGCCATAGACGGCAATAGAAAAGACGAGCCGCTGTCTACACAGCTCGTCTTTTCTCTGCCCGTCTTTCGGCAGCGGCGTATTATATAACATGTTGTATAATACGCCGGTGCTTCTCGTCTTCTTGACGTCTTCCCATACAATGCTATTGTATGGGGGACGTCGGGAAATCGAGAGGCGGCCGCGGCTTTTGCACAAAACGTGACAAAAGCCGCGGTCCTGCATCAGAGAGAGAACGGCCGCTTTTGGGGCCGTTTTTTCTCTGATGCAGTGTAGACAACGCCTAACAGTGTCAAATTAGTATGCCCTCAACATAATACAACCCTCAGCCATCCTTGTGAACCGCTGACAACAAAAGTGGATACACCCCCTAATGAAAATGGACAAATTGTGCCCAATTTGAAATTTTCCCTCCCATGTGACTCATTAGTGTTACAGTCTCCAGTGTGAATGGGGAGCAGGTGTGTTAAATTTGGTGTTATCACTCTCACACTCTGGTCACTCAAAGTTCAACATGGAACCTCACGGCAAAGAACTGTCTGAGGATCTGAAACAAAGAATTGTTGCTCTACATCAAGATGGCCTAAGCTATAAGAAGACTGATGACACCCTGAAACTGAGCTGTAGTCCGGTGGCCAAAGCCATAGAGTGAGAGACAGGTTCCACTCAGAACAGGCCTCGCCATAGTTGACTAAAGAAGTTGAGTGCACATGCTCAGTGTAATACCCAGAGAATATCTTTTCAAAAAAGATATATGAGTGCTGCCAACACTAGTGGAAAGGTTAAAGGGGTGGTGGGTCAGCCTGACAATGCTCAGACCACATGCCGCACATTGCATATCAAATTGGTCTGTTTGGCTGTCGTCCCTGAAGGAAGCCTCTTTTAAAGATGATGCACAAGAAAGCCTGTAAACAGTTTGCTGAAGACAAGCAGACTAAGGAAATAGATTACTGGAACCATGTCCTGTGGTCTGACCAAGATAAACTTATTTGGCTCAAATGGTGTCAAGCGTGTGTAGTGGCAATCAGGTGAGGAGTACAGAAACAAGTGTATCTTGCCTACAGTCAAGCTTGGTGATGTGAGTGACATGGTTTGGGGCTGCATGAGTGTTGTCAGCTATAGAAATCTACAGTTCATTGAGGGAACCCTGAATGCCAACATGTAATGTGACATACTAAAGCAGAGCATGATCACCTCCCTTCACAAACTGGGCCGCAGGGCAGTATTGAAAAATAATAATGCCCCAAACACACCTCCAAGATGACCACTGCCTTGCCTCCAATGAAATGAGGGTAAAGGTGCTGGACTGGCCAAGCAAGTTTCTAGACCTAAACCTTATTGAGCATCTATGGGGTATCCTCAAACAGAAAGTTGGAGGAGCACAAGGTCTCTAACATCTACCAGCTCCGAGATGTCGTCATGGAAGAGTGGAAGAGGATTCCAGTGGCTACAACCTGTGAAGCTCTAGTGACCTCCATGTCCAAGAGAGTTAAGGCAGTGTTGGAAAATAATGTTGGCCACACAAAATATTGACACTTTGGGCACAATTTGTCCATTTTCACTTAAGGGTGTACTCACTTTTATTCTTGTAGACATTGATGGCTGTGTGTTGAGTTATTTTGATGGCACACCTGTTATACAAGCTGTGCACTGACTACTTTACATTGTATCAAAGTGTCAGATCTTCAGTGTTGTCCTATAAAAATGGAATCAATGGCGCTTTAAAATAAATAATAATAATAATAATAATAATATAAAAAGATATAATACAATATTTACAAAAATATGAGGGGTGTACTTTTGTGAGATACTGTAAACATTCACGGACTGCACAGTGTGTACAAACACCAAGCTTTCCTGGGGCTGTCGGTGCAGCTGCATATGATCTATGTTTATATCGTATGATGTGAAACTTAGCAAACTATACGCTATGGTTTTCACTAGTGTGGACTCTGTGTGCTTATATCAATAACACACAGGATATCAGCACCAAACATCACTGAGGCAGCAGCAGTTTCTGGAATTCTAACATCTGCTGGATAAATCTCATGATGGTAAAAATACATGAACAGCAAAGAAAATAGAATTAACTGCAGACTACACTAAAGTACAGTGCCTTGTAAAAGTATTCGGCCCCCTTGAAGTTTTCAACCTTTTGCCACATTTCAGGCTTCAAACAAAGATATAAAATTTTATTTATTTTGTGAAGAATCAACAAGTGGAACCAAATTTATTGGATTTTTTAAACTTTTGTAAAAAATAAAAAACTGAAAAGTGGGGCGTGCAAAATTATTCGGCCCCTTTACTTTCAGTGCAGCAAACACACTCCAGAAGTTCAGTGAGGATCTCTGAATGAACCAATGTTGTCCTAAATTACTGATGATGATAAACACAATACACCTGTGTGTAATCAAGTCTGTCTAAATGCACCTGCTCTGTGATAGTCTCAGGGTTCTGTTTAAAGTGCAGAGAGCATCATGAAGACCAAGGAACACTCCAGGCAGGTCCGTGATACTGTTGTGGAGAAGTTTAAAGACGGATTTAGATACAAAAAGATTTTCCAAACTTTAAACATCCCAAGGAGCACTGTGCAAGCGATCATATTGAAATGGAAGGAGTATCAGACCACTGCAAATGTACCAAGACCCGGCTGTCCCTCTAAACTTTCATCTCAAACAAGGAGAAGACTGATCAGAGATGCAGCCAAGAGGCCCATGATCACTCTGGATGAACTGCAGAGATCTACAGCTGAGGTGGGAGAGTCTGTCCATAGGAAACAATCAGTCGTACACTGCACAAATCTGGCTTTTATGGAAGAGTGGCAAGAAGAAAGCCATTTCTCAAAGATATCCATAAAAAGTCTTGTTTAAAGTTTGCCACAAGCCGCCTGGGAGACACCAAACATGTGGAAGAAGGGGCTCTGCTCAGATGAAAACAAAATCCAACTTTTTGGCCACAATGGAAAACGATATGTTTGGCGTAAAAGCAACACAGCTCATCCCCCTGAACCATCCCCACTGTCACACAGGGTGGGGGCAGCATCATGGTTTGGGCTTTTCTTCAGCAGGGACAGGGAAGATGGTTAAAATTGATTGGAAGATGGATGGAGCCAAATACAGGACCATTCTGGAAGAAAACCTGTTGGAGTCTACAAAAGACCTGAGACTGGGACAGAGATTTATCTTCCAACAAGACAATGATCCCAAACATAAAGCAAAATCTACAATGGAAGGTTCACAAATAAACCTCTCCAGGTGTTAGAATGGCCAAGTCACAGTCCAGAGCTGAATCCAATCAAGAATCTGTGGAAAGAGCTGAAAACTGCTGCTCACAAACGCTCTCAATCCAACCTCACTGAGCTCCAGCTGTTCACAAACACTCTCCATCCAACCTCACTGAGCTCCAGCTGGTCACAAACGCTCTCCATCCAACCTCATTGAGCTCCAGCTGTTCACAAACGCTCTCCATCCAACCTCACTGAGCTCCAGCTGTTCACAAACGCTCTCCATCCAACCTCACTGAGCTCCAGCTGCTCACAAACGCTCTCCATCCAACCTCACTGAGCTCCAGCTGTTCACAAACACTCTCCATCCAACCTCACTGAGCTCCAGCTGCTCACAAAAGCTCTCCATCCAACCTCACTGAGCTCCAGCTGCTCACAAACGCTCTCCATCCAACCTCACTGAGCTCCAGCTGCTCACAAACGCTCTCCATCCAACCTCACTGAGCTGCAGCTGTTCACAAACGCTCTCCATCCAACCGCACTGAGCTGCAGCTGTTCACAAACGCTCTCCATCCAACCTCACTGAGCTGCAGCTGTTCACAAACGCTCTCCATCCAACCTCACTGAGCTCCAGCTGTTCACAAACGCTCTCCATCCAACCTCACTGAGCTCCAGCTGTTCACAAACGCTCCCCATCCAACCTCACTGAGCTCCAGCTGTTCACAAACGCTCTCCATCCAACCTCACTGAGCTCCAGCTGTGCCAAGGATGAATGGGCAAGAATTTCAGTCTCTCAATGTGCAAAACTGACAGAGACAAACCCCAAGCGACCTGCAGCTGTAATCGTAGCAAAAGTCTAATCCAATTTTTGTTTAAGTTGTGTTCATTTTTTATACCCATCTTCCAAGAAGCACATCTTTTTCCGTTTTCTGTCGACATAACCGTTAAGAGCTTGTTTTTTGCAGAAGATGCCATTTTCAATGGTGCCATCTACTGTACCATGTAATATACTGGGAAAAAAAAAATATATTATTTGTGGAGTGAAGGAAACGCAATTGTACCTTTTTGGGGGTTTTGCTTTTATGAAGTTCACTGTGAGGTATAAATGACTTGTTAATGTTACTCTTCCAGCAATATCAAATATATATCGTTTTTGGTGTGTTTTACAACAAAAATTGTTTTTCATTTGTTGTGCGTCACCAGTTTCTGAGAAATAATTATAGATTTTAATAGATTAGACTTTTCTGAACGCACCAGCCATGTGAGGAAGAGGACGTCAAATGTGAGGAAGAGGTTCAAGCCACCTAATCTTATTTTGTGTTGTTTCCCGTGCAATGCCATAGCAGCTCTGACTTATCGAGGTATGGAGTCCAAAAGACCCCAAAAGATGTCATAAAGTATTTGTCACCAAGGTATTAGCAGCCAATTCTTAAAGTCCTGTGAGCACCAACTTGGAGTACCATGTATCATATTGTTTTTTTCATGCACATCCAATGTATGCTCCATTAGATTCAAATGTGGGGAATTTGGAGGCCAAGTCAACAACTTCAACTCCCAATGGGTGGGGTTGTATAAAATACACTGTGCAAACTAGGCATAACACTAGTGTAGGCTTCTTAAAAGTGTCTCAGTAAAAGTCACTCTAAATAGAAGTGGTGTCGAGACCAGCAGTGTCGTTCACATGGTATACACCCCATAAAAGGGAACCACAGTCCCTCAACTTTTCATAGTGCGTTCTAGTGTTATTGATTCCCCAGGTAAGCAATGCATTAGCACAGAGCTATCAATACGATGTAGAAGTAAACATGATTTCTTAGACCAGGCCACCATTGTCCATGGCTTGATGGTCTAGTTATGACGCTCATATGTTCATTGTGGGCACTTGCGGGGTGGATATGGTCAGAATGGGCTTCCTCACCTATCTGCAGCTGCACAGGTCCCCATAAGCATTAAGCTGTCATAAACTGTGTTCCGACAACTTTCTTTTTTAGCTATCATTAACTTTTAGATCAATTTGTGCTGCAATAGATTGGACCAGACAGGTTAAGCTTAGCTCCCCACATGGATCAATGAACATTGGGCACCAATGATCATGTAACCAGTTGTCTTTACTTAGACAACATTTGGTAAGTACTAACCACTCTTTACTTAGCAGACTAAATTTGTCAACCTCCGCTCCCCGGTGCTTTAACCCTTTGATTGCCACGTATCATCACCGCAGCACAATCAAAGGGTTCCCCTGCTCTGTCGGGTGATCGGAACACCCGGTGACTGGACAGAGCCTGGGGAACGACTGCACAGTCAGCCTTGGGGACCTAGAGTAGCCCCAGGGCTGTCTGTGTAACAAGCCAGTGGCCAGGACAGACTGTGAGCTGTCCTGATCACTGCCTGGATCAGAGTGACACAGAGTATCACGTCTTAGCATATATGAATATGCTAATACATTACTAAGTGAAAAAAAAGGAACACAGTTCTCCCTTCCTGGGATTAAAAAAAAAAAGTAAAAATAACGTAGAAAAGTGTAAAAAAAAGGAAAATAAATAAATAAGATAAAAACAAATATTTAGTAAAAATTATTGGTGCATACAGTACACACACAAAAAAATCTACACATATTAAGTATCCACATGACCGTAATAACCTGTAAAATTAATCTAACAAGTTATTAAGTGTAAAATGTGAATGGTGTAAAAAGACAAAATAAATGGAAAAAAAATTCTGCAATCATTCATAAGTGAACTAAAACTATTCCCCCATAAAGTACAACTCATCTCGAATAAAACGAGGCCTCATACAACTGCGTCATTGAAAAAATAAAAAAGTTACAACTGTTGAAGCGCAAGGAGGCAAAAACTAAAAAAAATGTCCTATTCATTAACTACTTTTCAGGCGTTCGGCTTAAGGAGTTAATGGCATTTGAAGAGAATGTGCTATCAAATTGTAATAAGTGCGGTTCCTCTATTTTAGGAACAGGTCCTCGAAAGTGTTGGCTCAGAATGGAGAGTCGGTCGTGCTTGTGCATGACCTTCCATTCTGTTCCATGGGAATTTCTTGTAGAGCCAAACACACTGCTCCCCTGTACTGGGAACTCCCATAAAATGGAACTCAGAGTAGTGCCCAAGCATGACCGACTCTCCATTCTGACACTTTTGAGGAACCATTGCTGAGATAGGTGCAGTCCTTGAGGTGAGATCCACACTTATTAGACTCTGATAGTATATCAAACCTTAACCTTAAGCCTTGAATTTCACCCTAGCCCTAAAATCAGTCAAAATATCAACATGGGGACCAAATCCTCAGTTATCTAAGAGAAAAGTAATCTTATGTTACCAACAAAGTTGGAAAAGAGATGTAAGCCTAATAGTTCCCACTATGGATTTTAATGGTATATGGAGAGAATGTGCCATCAAATTGTAATAAGTGCGGTTCCCCTATTTGAGGAACAGGTCCTCGAAAGCGTTGGCTCAGAATGGAGAGTCGGTCGTGTTTGTGCATGACCTTCCATTCGGTTCTATGGGAGTTTTGAGTAGAGCCAAACACACTGCTTCCTTGTACTAGGAACTCCCATAAAATGGAACTCAGAGTAGTGCCCAAGCATGACCGACTCTCCATTCTGACACTTTTGAGGACGCATTGCTGAGATAGGTGCAGTCATTGAGGTGAGATCCACACTTGGTATGATCCACATATTGATATGCCATCAAAGTCTATGGTGAGAAGAGTCTGGAAACTGGTACAACGCTCCGTATATCACTAGAACATTGTTTCTCAACTCCAGTCCTCAAGACCCACCAACAGGTCAAGTTTTCAGGATTTCCTCAGTATTGCACAGGTGATATAATTATTGTCAGTGCGTTCTGCACAGGTGATATCATTATGGTCAGTGCATTCTGCACAGGTGATATCATTATTGTCAGTGCATTCTGCACAGGTGATATCATTATTGTCAGTGCATTCCGCACAGGTGATATCATTATTGTCAGTGCATTCTGCACAGGTGATATCATTATGGTCAGTGCATTCTGCACAGGTGATATCATTATGGTCAGTGCATTCTGCACAGGTGATATAATTGTCAGTGCATTCTGCACAGGTGAAAATCATTAAATTTTCAGTGCATTCTGCACAGGTGATATCATTATTGTCAGTGCATCTGCACAGGTGATATCATTACTGTCAGTGCATTCTGTACAGGTGATATCATTATTGTCAGTGCATTCCGCACAGGTTTATATCATTATTGTCAAGTGCATTCTGTACAGTGATATCATTATTGTCAGTGCATTCTGCACAGGTGATATCGTTTTTTGTCAGTGCATTCTGCACAGGTGATATCATTATTGTCCCGTGCATTCTGCACCGGTGATATCATTATTGTCAGTGCATACCGCACAGGTGATATAATTGTCAGTGCATTCTGCACAGGGGATATCATTATTGTCAGTGCATTCTGCACAGGTGATATCATTATTGTCAGTGCATTCTGCACAGGTGATATCATTATTGTCAGTGCATTCTGCACAGGGGATATAATTATGGTCAGTGCATTCTGCACAGGTGAAGTCATTATTGTCAGTGCATTCTGCACAGGTGAAGTCATTATTGTCAGTGCATTCTGTGGGAGATCCTGAAAACACGACCTGTTGGTGGGTCTTGAGGACTGGAGTTGAGAAACACTGCACTAGAACATAGCTGGTCTATTAATTCTCTTGTCAACTAGTCTCAGGCTTTTCTGTTTTCCAGAACTTTTTCTTATTTTTTCCTCCTCCCATTGACCACCCGCATCATGTTGCTTTCATTATTGTTATAATGTTTTTCTGATTGTTTTAAGTGAGTTGATGTATTGCTTTAATGGATTGTGATCTACTACTTAACTGTGTTCTTTGGATCTTCCGTGGTCCATCTGTCCAGCAGCTGGAAGTGTGAGCTCATCCCACACAACAAAGATGTGAACAGACCCCCCAGAAGAGGGTGAGCAGGGCAATAAGGGGGGCAGGAGACAAAGGAAATATAGTATAAACAGGGCATGACTCCAAGAAACAGTACATAAGTCCAAAAAGCCACTGTCCCTGGTCTCCAGCATCTGCCTGTTGTTTAGACAGGGAGTGTGTGGGAGCCATGTAAACATGGGACATGCTGAGTTAAACAGGATGCAAGAGACAGAATGTGACTCTCAGTGCATTAGGGATTATACACCCCCATCATCGGAAGGGTAAGTGCACGCTCTAATACTTCATACACTAGGTTGTTATCAAACTAAACATTTTATTAGTACTCAACCATTTGTGGAATAAGTGCATTGCAAGCATGGTGTGTTCTTTGCAGCTGTATTATATAAAGACACACCCCGACCTGGTGTCATCGCTCTATTGTATATATCAAATATACTGTATCCTCAATTTTACTCCATTTAAGAAAATGTATTAAGCAGTTGTGAGTCCATAGACATGTGGAGAATGCACTCGAGCACATAGACATGAGACTATAGACGCCAATGCTCAACCTGCCAATGAAGTGATTAACAATTTTAACAGAAGACTTAGACATTAGGTCCATCATAACCTAAAACAGATGTAAGAGGCAGCTAATATGAAAAACGGACTGAAATTGTATATAGATGGGACTGTCCCAGCTCAGATGACAATGCTGCTTCTGTCTCCCACCAGGAGAACAATTCTACAATGCATCTTAACTTTCTTACATCCTAGAGTCAAAAATGTTGGCTTCAAATCAACGGCAGATTAGATCGCAAAGTCCTCAAAGCAGCGACTCCTTACAGCTGTGAATCCCTGTGTATACTGGCAGCTCGGTGAAAAAATAGCTCCCCACCCTTGAAGATCAAGAAGGAGGGTCATCCCCTTGTATCCTGTGCTCCTGCTGTACAGGATAAGGGAAGGCTCTTCCATAGGAAAATGCGGCACAGTATTGTGTTTGGACGTTCCCACTCGTAATGGTGTTGCCTGCCGAGTACTCTGCATGCTATCCCTCTCCCATTTCACTGTGACCTCCTGAAACCTTACAATATACAACCTGTTCCTTTCTAAGAAAGAAGAATTCTTTCCTCCTGGCAATAAATTGGATAACCAACCTAAACTAGATGAGAGTTACTGAAAGCTACTTCTACCAGGCATTCATTCTCCTGCTATATCTCCCCTTTAAAAGTAAAACCAACAATAGCTAAATGAAAGGGATGGTCCAGGTCCTATACAAACCAAATACTGAGCTCCTAGTCAAAAAAACCCAAAAACTATACTCACCCAGGGCCATCTTTTCCATTGGGCACACTAGGCAGTTGCCCAGGGGCCCCACAAGTATATGGGCCCACGGTGGAGTATGCCCTGGATGGTGGAGTATGCCTCTCCCAGGAATACAAGAAACATTCCCTGGATTTCTTGGTTGGCTTTGCTTATTTAATTGTTTGTGTGTTTTTAGGATGTGCAAACAAATACAAAAAACATGGTGGAGAAGGGAGCCGTAGGCTTCCTGGCCTGTCAATCAGTGTTGTAGGCTGCAGGCTTCCGGACATAAGTGACATCATAATGTGGGTGTGCTTGGGGGTGGCTAGAGGCATGACCTAGTGTGATTTCATGTATTTGGACAGGGCCCACTGCAGTGCTCTGCCCAGGGTTCCAAAATGCTGTTGAGATGATTCTGTACTCACCTTCCTCAGTTCCACCGTTCCAGCGTTGTGTATCTCCGTTTATGGTGTTGTCTCACCATGCTGTTTTATAGAGACACAGGCAGCTTCAGACACGCGCTCCCTGGTTATGCTGTGGGTGGTTGTATAGCAGTGATTGGCATATTAGCTCTGCTTTTCCTGATATGACTGAGGTGACTGCTGGAGGTTTATAAACTACAGTGTACAAGACAACACAGCTCTAAAGGGTTTAAAGGGAAAGTGTCATAAAAAATGACTTGGGGCGAAATGTATGATCGGGATTTGCGCCTGTTTTCTGGCGAAAACGGCGCATCACTGATCCGAATCCCGCTGTCGGACGCAGGGATGCGATGTTAGGCGCAGCCTTCGCCACTTTCGGATGCGCCTAACATGAAGGGGCGTGTAATGGGCGCGGTGTGGGCGTTCTGGGCGGGACGCGGCTCATTCGAATACTCCGAGGCATGCATGATCGCGGGGGCGGCAAAGGCGGCGCATTGCAGCGCTCGCCACTCGACAGGCAGATCTAGTTGAAGTTGGTCCTAAATGAGCCGGAGGAGGCAAAGTGAAGCGAGAGCGTAACATGAGAAGAAACATCGCAGAAGAAATAAATCTCAGCTCTCAGCTCTGTCCGGCATGGAGTATGATTCCAAAAAAATCGCTTTTATTAGGTGTAAAACATTCTCAGAAAAAGAGCTCAAACCTTCTCTAATAAAAAAAAAAAAAAAACAACAACAAAAATTTTTGTCACCGCCTTGGGACAAACCTTTTGGGAATTTTGGTGATGTCTTTTTAGGGAAAGGTTTTTCAGGCTTTATCTGAAATGTTTTACATTAATAAAAACATTTTTTTAATCAAACTCCAGCCGCACGGCGCTGAGATCGAGATTTCATTGCCCCCACTGGCCATAACACATGGGGCAAATAGCCGCCTCTGATTGGGCCCAGAAACCCAACCCCCGCTACTTCAACCAATCAGCTCTTTTCTGCATTTTTACTTATTTTAACTGTCCCGCCTTGATTTTGATTGGGCCATACTTCTCCATAGGTTTTAATGGGGTCACTGTCGCTCCTTTCGATTGGGCGGGTTTTTGCCGCCCCATGAGAAGAGCTTCAAATTTGAATTACTGTATTCCCCAATTTTCCCAGTCCAAAATCCCGATGTTCCCCGTTTTTGATTTTGGAAAAGTGATTTTTTTTATGTTTTTTTTAAAAGGGTTTGAGTTTTTTTTGATAAGTTTTACACCTAATAAGGCGATTTTTTTATTCATCTCCGCACGGACATCTTTAATTTTTTTTCGCTTTTTTCCAGCCTGTCTCGAATCGGAAACATGTTCCGCATCCCGCCCCCGGCAAATCAGCAGCGCCCCAACACGGCGAGGCCGGGGGACTTTACAAGCTGATGAGCCCCTCGGGGACCGACATACATGAAGCGCAAATTTCGCCAGAAAACTGGCGAAAACGTGCGCTCCGACGCGGCGAGATTCATACAAGCTCCTAGTCAAAGAAATGAAAAAAACTATACTCACCTTCTTCATTTCCACCGTCCCAGCGCTGCGTATGTCCGTTCTTCTGTTTATGGTGTTGTCTCACCATGCTGTTTTATAGAGACACAGGCAGCTTCAGACACGCGCTCCCTGGTTATGCTTTTTGGGTTTGTATACAGTGATTGGGAAAACTCTGCTTTTCCTGATATGACTGATGACTGCTGGAGGTTTATAAACTACAGTGTCAAAACAACACAGCTCTAAAGGGTTAAAGGGAAAGTTCACAAAAATGCTTATTTTTAAATCCATTTTTATGTTCAACACATTTTTTATATTTTTTTTGGGTTATTTTTTTTTTAAATTTTCCAATCACTTTCAAAATTTTTTTTTTTAAAATTTTTAAATCCTGCAGTTTTCACTTTGGCCCCAAAGGCCCAAAAATTGCTGACACCCTTCCGTAAGAGAGATTTTCAGTATTCTTCATTATCAGACAAGCAGGTCAAACTGAAAGGAGATCCATGTGAATATATAACACAGGATCCACCAGTCACAAGAGGAGATGTCACAGTTCACTCTCTCCTCCTTCCTGCTCACTGATGTTTCCCAAGTCACAGAGCATGAAAAAAAACCCCCTATAAAAGGGTCAATGAACTGAGTCGTTTTTTAAGGCTCCTTTTTGCATGAAGCTACTGAAAAGAAATCTCTCGGATTTCTTTTTAAAAGAAAACCCGTCACAAAAAAATTATGCCCCTCTTGCTGGGGAAACCAGCAAAAGGGGGTTTAGTTTCCGATACCCGCGTACCAAAAGCGCTGGCCCCAAAATTCTGTAAGATGCTTTTTGTTTTGATTTTTTAAATGCCCCAAATATAAAAAGTTTTCCGCCAAAAAAAAGTTTCCAAAAAAAGAGCCCATGTTTTTTTTTAACCCGAATGGGGGGTGGGGTCCAAACCCCCTAAAACCTAAATAAACCTTTTTAAACTTTGAATGGGTAGAAAACATGTGACTAACTGTAAATGGGGGGGGCTAGCCCTTTGGTTGGGCGGGGCAAAAAATTCCGCCATGAATAAGTTTTTAGGGGAAAAAATGCTTGAAACGCCCACCCATTTTAAAACAGAAAAAGGGGACACAGTGCGGGGAACAGCAGGTCTGACACAACCCCTTGTGGCTACCCTTAAGAAAGGGGGGCAAAAAACTATGGGGCAGGTTCTCTTTTAAAGCAGGAAAGGAAAACAATGCTGCCCAAAAACAATGGGTATATGATGTTTGAAAAATCTTAATGACAAAATAAAAACGGAGGGGGAGAAGAAAAAAACCCAAAGCATCAGGTCTTTTTTTAAATTTAAGTAAAAAAAAATAAAATTGGGGGACAGTTTTTCCCTTTTAAAAATTTTCAGTAGAAAGGGGAAAACAAGCTCCTTCAAAGAAAAATAACACACAGGGGGTGGGAGGTCACATCCCGGGTCCCGTGCTTGCCTGTAAGAGCAGAGGAGAAGGGGGGCGGGAAATAATTAGAGAAGTTTGGGAGTAAAAAAAAGGGGGGAAAATAAGAGTATTCCTAACTTGAGACAAAATGGACAAAAAGCGATGTATTTGGTAATGGTCTTTTATTTACCCTTTGCCTACATTTTAAAGCTTTAACCCTTTGAAAAAAAAGGGGAATCCCCCCTTAAAAAAAGGGGGGAAAGTGGTTTGAGGAAGTGCGGAGTTAAAGGGTTTTTTGCCAAAATTCTCATTTCATACCTCTGTATCCAGTCGGTGTGTCAAAAGGGGGCGGTTTTGAAATTTTTGGTTTTAAAAATTTTTGCATATATGTGACCCCCCTGCAGGATGAAAATCAGCAGGTCTTTCCTCTCTCTCTAGTGAAAAAAAGGGTCTGTTTAGGGTTTAGAATTGTAAGTTGCTACACTGAGCCGGGGTAACTTTTTTTTGCTTTACCCACAAGGGCCCTTTGGGTTTTAAAAACCCCTGAAAGGAAAAATTAATCTGTTTTTTTTTTTTTTTTCCCCTCTTTATCAATGCAAAGCCTGACTGAGTTTTTTTTTTTTTTTTTTGCAACTGTTTGATTTTTTACCAACTACCCCAAAGGACGGGAGTAGAATGGCCAGCACCCGGGGTTTGAACACTCAGTAGTGCCTGAGAGGAGAGGTATGTTGGTTTGTGCGGCGGGACTGGGAGCCTGCCTGTTTTATCCCCGGGGAATGGTGTAAACAATGGATCACTAAAGGAGCACTAAAACAAAAATGGTGCAAAATTTTTTAATATGATGAATGGTGAAAATTTTTATATTTAAGTTTTTTTAAATTTCCCCCCCTAAATTTTTCCCTTTTCATGGCAAAACTCCTTTAAATGATTTAGTGGGTGCATATAGTACTCATTACCTCTACTACATACAGTACATAAAGGGATCATATAAGAGTAAAAAAAGAAAAGGTTCGCTCAATTATAATCAGAAAATGTTCCTAATGATTGAAAACCCTTTAAATGCGTTCTAAAATGACATCGACTTTTCATCCAACCCTTTTAATTTGTGGTGCAACTCTAACTTCAAACAGAGGGTTTTAAACCCCTTTTTTGGACATATAGACGGCACAGTGTAACAACTTAACTGGGAAGAGAGAAATAAGTGATATCTTAATTAAGTGATATTCTAAATTTTAAATTTAAAGAAATTCCCCCTTTATAACCCAGGAATCCACGGATAACATTACCAACGAGTTCTGTATTGTCTGTAATTCAGCTCTTGCTTTTTATAAAAAAAAGGGAAACGTTCTCAGCAGGCTGCAGGGAACAGACAAACAAAACCATCTCCCAGACACTGGTATGCGAGCAAAATCCAAAATCCACAATAACTGAATAAAATCTTCATATTTTCCAAGAAACACAAGGTTTGCAGACACAAGCAGTCATTTAAGTACTACAGAACAGACACAGTGCGAGCTTTTGTATATGTGACTTAAGTTTCCTTTTTATTGCAGCTGAAAACTCTGCAATTATGCACTTTCTCTACTGCTCCATCATTTCAGGATGTTAAAGGGAATGTGTCATCAAAAAATGAGTCATTGTTTAAGTCCCATTATTATGTTAAACACATTTTTTTTAGGAACGTTTGGTTTTTTCTCTTAATTTTTCATATCACTTTCAATATTTTTTCATAATTCTTAAGTCTTGCAGTTTTCACTTTGGCCACTAGGCCTTGTTTGCACTGCTTTAACAACAGTCAGAGAGGTGCTTTACAGTAGCTTCATGCACATAGGAGACTCAAGACTGACTCAGTCCCATTCACTTCTATAGGAGAGTTTTCTAGTCATGCTCTGTGACCTGAGAAGAAATCAGTGTGCAGGGAGGTGAAATGGTGAACTGCCATTTCTCCTCTTGTGACTGGTGGATCCTGTGTTATCTATTCACACTGGTGTCTCCTTTCAGTTTGACCCTCTTTGTGCTGATAATGAGCAGACAACTGAGAATCTTTCTGTACAGAACAGGAAGTGTCAGACGATTATTAGGCCTAGTGGCCAAAGCGAAAACTGCAGGACTTAAGAATTATTAAAAAATAGTGAAAGTAATATGGAAAATTTAAAAAAAATAACCAAAAATTCTAAAAAAAATGTGTTTAACATAGAAATGTGAGTTAAACAATAAGTCATTTTTGATGACACATTCCCTTTAAGGACTCATTTTTGTTGATGCATTGCAAATTCCTGCTTCATAGGCGGTATTTCTAAAGATGAGTGTAACAGGGCATCAAAACAAATAATGTTCCTTCCACTGTCCCTTGTTACACTCCGTCATGGCCAGAAAAAGGGTGGCCCCACTTATTGATGATTTTCTCTATAATCTCTAGTTGTTCCTTGACAAATTGGCTGAAATGCCTCCTGATGCATTCCCCCTTCTTTTAAATAGGGTTCATCAAGGGACTATGAAAAAAATGCTCAAAAGTACAATAAAATGTTTTTTACAGTGTTACAGCAAAGGTGGCAAAAATGTCAATATCTACTTCTCCATCATTTCAGGAGGTCAAGAACTTATTTTTGCAGCTACAGTGAAAATTTCTGCTTCATTTTGCTAAGTCTTGCTTGACTCACTATTCGGTTCAACAATGGATTAACGAAACTTTTTTTTTAAAAAAATTGTGAAATACCTATCCTTAAAGGGTACACTCACACACTCACTACATCGATTCATCTTCTCCTCAGTTCTGTATTCTCGGTTTTTATTTTTGAATACACTGACTTTACTGGCTACTACTGGCCTGCAGTGATGAGCTGCTGAGGACACCAGGTCTGTAGCTATAGCGATCAGTGCTAGCAACCTATCAGAAAAGATTGAACAGGTCTGTAGCTATAGCTACCAGTGCTAGCAGCCTATCAAGAGAGAATGAACAGGTCTGTAGCTATAGCGACCACTGCTAGCAGCCTGTCAGGAGAGAATTAACAGGTCTGTATCTATAGCGACCAGTGCTGGCAGCCTATCAGGAGATAATGAACAGGTCTGTAGCTATAGCGACTAGTGCTGCCAGCATATCAGAAGAGACTGAACAGGTCTGTAGCTGTAGCGACCAGTGCTGGCAGCCTATCAGGAGAGAATGAACAGGTCTGTAGCTATATCAACCAGGGCTGGAAGCCTATCAGGAGAGAATGAACAGGTCTGTAGCTATAGCAACCAGTGCTGGCAGCATATCAGAAGAGATCAAACAGGTCTGTAGCTATAGAGACCTGAGGAGCTGATGCAGCCCATACAAGAGGGGATATCTAGGAATAGGTAGGACACTGTTAATGGACATATATTGCAAGGTTATTTGTTTTTGCAAGATCTTTAACATAAAAAGCAGCAATCCTTGTAGTGAGACAACCTATTTAAGCTTAAGTTGAGTTAAGGGTCTTTAGGTATTATTGTGATGTTCTGTAGCGCTCCCTGGACTGAAGTCTCCCAGTGCGTTGTCGATTTTAGTCTGATGTCACCTCCAGTTACCATAACCTAGGGGTTGCCACTACGTTATGGTAACCGGAGATGATGTCGGAACAGAAATATCGCTGCACCAGGAGCACAGTCGGACTGGGTGCATTGCAGATCAGTATGTTATCCTCCCTAAAAAACACTTAAAAAACCCTGAAACTAACTTAGGGTTTGGTTAGGGTCCATTTCTGGTGACACAAATCCAAAGCGCAACACTAATTTTAACTAAACACTAAGGGCATGTTCCCACGAAAAAGGGTTTTCAAACCGTCTGAAAAACTGGCCGCAAACTAACACAACGAGCTTCTATGGAAAACCCGTGCAGCAGTCCCCACTGTACGGGTTTTCCCCTCGGCGGTTCTTCAGACCACCGCCCGCCCGAAAAACATTGAACATGTTCATTCTTCTGTCCGGTTTTCGGACCGAATATGAGCATTTGAATGGGAAGTGGGGCTCATCGTGGAGAAAAGACAGCCCCCCCCCCCCTCGTGGCCGTGGGACGGCACACAAACTGGACAAATACCGATCGGATAAACGGTATTTGTCCATTGCCGTGTAAACGGGCGCTAATTGTAACTAAATATGACTATAGTTACGGAAATAACTGTTACAAACCTTGCGGGTAACTCTGATGTATGCAAACTAAGGACAGTTGACATTGTGTTGCAGGCATCAAACAAAAGCAATGAACTCTTTTTGACTTATTAAAAGCTTTCCTGAAAAAATATCTAACACAGGAATGTGGTTTTAGGCAGCAGGACAATGGTTCAGTTTCATACAATTCTTTTAGGTTCAAGGGCAACTTTTGATTATTCCTTTGTGACTAATGTAAAACAGTAAAAGTCGCCTCTGAACATGAATGTGGCTTACAAAGTGCGATTACTAATAGTGCAATAAACAATTATTGCATAAACAACAATTGCTGATTCCGGGGGCGACAAGCTGCCTTCACCTTCTGCTGTGACCATTGTTGTTGGCTGCACCCTCTTTAGGCATCGAAAGGACTGGTCATTGATAAATAGGATCTGCAAACATCTGCGTGTCCTCCAGAGAAGTGCAGGGTCCATGGTCATGAACAATACACAGGGCAAATTGTTCACCTTCAGATCTCTGGAAATGGTTAGGGGAGGATGGTAACCTTATATAATGGCAATATGGTTATCCTGTGTCTGTTTTCTGTTACACAAATTGAAAAGATTCTTTCATAGCCATTTGAAGTGAAGCAAATACACTTTACGGTGTTCTGCTACTATAACAAGGAGACAAGTGGTCCTTGTGCTGACTACTACGGACGGTTCATGAATGGACATGACTGGGCAAATAGAGAAAAAATAATGTCACCGTAAAAATGCAATATGTCAATAAGATGTCCCTATAATCACATAGTGGGAAACCACGCTAGTAGGTTTCAGAATGAATTCCATATGGTGGCTAATTCAGTCAAGATTAATGAGTTACCTGGTATGTTAAATATGGAAACATAAGCAAAGTTGACATTTCCTACAAAGCTTTTATTTTTCTTCCCATAGTAACCTGCCTATGGGAGGGCCAGTTGTCCATAAGGTCCACGGAACGTCATGGCTTTAAAAAAGAAAAACATATATTTTTCCTCTAATATAAATGCCTTAGCATGTCCTGTTTGTAAATAAAATACTGCCACTATATGGTTGGATGATGACATAGCATGCTAAGGCATTTATATATGTGGGTCAATAGAAGGGGACTTGACACCTAATTGTTTATAGTATATTGTAGAGTATACTGTGGCCTACTCACAAGCCGGGAGGGGGTGGTGTTGATTGAGAACAATACTGTGCCACCTATCCAACATCATAGTGAAACGCAGCTCCTTCAACTCTCCGCCTAAAGGTATGTACAGCATGATGTGGGCAGTACCAAGCGGGGGAAAGGTAGAGAAAGAATCCATCTCATCCAAACTCACTCCATTGTGTCCTGCACTCAGCAGTGTACAGGATGGATACAGGCAGTCCCCTACTTACATCGTTCCGACTTACATACGTCCCCTAGTTACAAACGGAGACTTATGGGGCGTGGCTGATATTCAACACTGAGTCACGCCCCATGATAACCAAGTGCCAGCATGCCACAGCTGCACATGAGATACAGAACGTTAGGTGAAATCTTCTAAAAAAGGGCACAGACAGCAAAAACAAATGTAAAAACTGTTCCCTGCACTATCCAAAATTTAAAAAAAATATATTTTTTTTGCTGGAATTACATTTAATAAATCTATCTGTTCCGACTGACATACAGTTTCAACTTAAGAACAAACCTACAGTCCCTATTCCGTTCATAACCCAGAGACTGCCTGTATTTATATAGATTGCAGTCACTGTCCTGGTACAAGAGCTCTGTCCTAAATTGGATGCATTTTCTAGTACAGTCACCATCCTGGGTTAAGGAATTTACTTATTGTTAAAATCTTATAAAATATAGTATTAACTAGTAAATTGATACAGCATTTGTAAGCTGCAGGGGTATTCCCATTTCATTGATTAGCTTCAAACGTGCAAGCAAAGGTAAATAAAGACCATCCCCAAATACAGTGCTGTTCTAGTTTTACTTCTGTTCAGAGTTAGGAGCACATCTTTCTGTATCTCCTGCTTTTGCGCATAAGCTTCCCTAGTTACCGGTCACCTCTTTCTGCTCTTATAGGCTGCAGCAGTGGCTGGAATGGTGATGTCACTCCCTGCTGTGTTCCTTATCCTGAATGACGGGAACTTGTTTACATTACTTACTGTTAGGCTAAGTTCACACGGCATAATTGCAGGAGTAATTACGCCCCGCAATTACGCCGTGTGTTCGGGAGCTCGCCGGCCCCAAAGACATGCATTACTCGCGGCGTGAATAATTGACATGTCACTTATCTTCCTGCGCGTCGTATTGTGCGTGCGGGGAGAGTAGACGTAATCCATAGTTCTATATGAGAACTGTGGATTACCATAATGATTGGGGTGTATTTCGCCCCCTAATTGAGCACAGTACGCCGCAAAATACGGGGCGAAATACGTCCCAATTTAAGCCGTGTGAACTTAGCCTTAAGCTGTAACCATTTAGAGCTCTGTACTGTTGTGCACTGCTGTTTATAAACTTCTGGCACCAATGTCCCTCGAACAGGATCAACTAGGAATAGCAGTTATTAATGCTGTATAACTGCCTACAGCCTGAACAGGAAGTGTGAGCCTGTAGCTCTGTAAAACAGCATGGTGAAACAACCCCTTTAAGTGCCAGTTTATATCTTTGTCAGGGGTTCTGTTATGAGCCTTCATGACAGACTCCATAAAAGTGATAAAACATGACGCTCAGATTGGCCCACAGCCCGGTGGGCTCCTGAGCGTGGTTGACCTGGAGTTTCTTTTAAACTGCACATACATCCTTGGGAAAGGAAGAAAAGCAGAGAAAGCGGCAAAAATCAAGAGGCAGAGTATAAGAACCAAGTACAAGAGCTGTAGAATGTGCCCCTCCATATAACTCCTCTGGTGTGCTCCACAGGTTTTCACCCAAAATCAATTCCACAAGTAGACCCCAGAATAAAATTCCACTGTGGGGCTCTAGGCATCCCAGTCCAACACTGTAAAACATAGTGCAGCATGCAGCACTATTTTCCTGTACAATTGATGAACACCATGATAGAAACCTGAAGGACCAAACTGGAATTAGGGGGGTCCATCAGGTGGCTTTCGTGTCTGTCATCTATAGGATCTTGTGCTGCCATTATTTTCAGTTTCTGCTCCTACAATGGAACAGAAAACTGGAAATAACAGCACAGTGTGGACTAAGCCTAAGGTTGTATTCATACTATATCACGTTCGCGCCAGGCAGACCCTTTGCATCGAGTTCTGGTCGCCGGGCCACTGCCACCATAACTGCGGCTTAACTGGTTCTCTTGGTGATTGACAGTTCCTTCTTCCTATCACTTCTGCTCTTCTTCCTCCCCTTCCCTATTTATAGTCTCTGCTTCCTGTCTTCTTTGCCTGCTATATGGTTCTCTTTCCCTATAGTTCGCCTGTATTCTCATTTGACTTTCTGTGCTCTCTGACTCTTGCTTGGTTCCTGGTTATTCTTTTGTCTCACGTTTTTGTACTGCGCTGCCCGTTTGTTACTGACTTGGCCTGCCCGACTTCTCTTGTTTGTTCCGTGTTTGTTTGTCTTCGTCTGTGTTTCACTTACTCAGAGCAGTCATCAGTCTTCTGGTTGGGGCCGACCTGGTAAGGAGTCGGGTTCCCCAAAAGGCAGGGACAGAGGTTGGGACCAGTGTCAGGGCCTCACTCGTCTGTGTCTCTGTGTGTGCCCTGACAGTCCCTGACACACTATCAATAGAAGCACTATTTGGAGCCAATCTCCTTAGTTTCATCACATTTAATACAAGTAATAGTGTATGTAGGTCTGCACTATGTAGACATAAAATGCAATTGTATCAGAAACAAAAGTTAAAGGATCAAATGAGATGTGCAGGTCTACAATAACAAACACTACAAAAATACAGCATGTAGTAAAAAGCTAAATAAAAATCTGCTTTATTGGGTATTTTATGTGATTTACTTTTACTGACTAATATTCTGTAAACATGAAGTTTTTATGCATGGTTTTATTTCAGGACTATGCTTCTGTCCCAGCCGCTCTACTTCTGGTCGGCTTATTAAATTCAGTTCTGCTCATACATATTCATTCCCCAGACAATTCATAACATATCTAACATTTTTTAAGAAAACAGAAGTGATGAGACAATACAAGCCTATCACTTTTAACCTTTTAAGGAGCGACTCTTTTTCTGACAATAACTTTTTTTCTTTTTCCACCATTGCACCTATGGCTCATTTTGTGTAGGATGAAAAAGAAAACAACAAAACTGCTATCAGACAGCTCCTAGTTTATTGGCTAAAAAAAAACCTACTAAATGCATAAAGGGACAAATAGCATGAGCCACTTCAGCATAGAAGTGCTTTATTGAATCCAAACTAACTACGCGTTTCATGCTGACCACACTTCTTCAGGTTCACAATAATCCACCTTCCTAAAAGGGTTTGTATCATTTCATTAAATGGTCTTCAGAATAAGGGGACAATGAAAACAAGCAACTTTGCAATTGGATGTCATTTGCAAAGTTGTCTTGTTTTCACAGTCTGCCTTATCTTCATTTTGTGTAAACACTGCGCCCCAGTGATGGTCGGATTCCACCTCCTTTCATTTCATTGGCTGCCGGCTCTACTAATTTACATTCTGTCTGGCCCCCAGTCGCATTCACGGGAGCGTGCATTCCTGCCTCGCTCACTCAGAATAAGAGGCCGGAAACATTTCACTCTGCACAACCAGCAGCTCCACAGTAACACTGCAGCTGCTTCTACAGTCAGAAAACAGCAGAATTGTGCTCGGTGCCTAAGATCTGTGCTGCTCTGGATGAGTTCATAGAAGATTGGATTCAACTGTAACAAACCTCCAGCTGTGAGAGGAGAAGAGATCAGTGCTCTGAGTTCATAGAAGACTGTCTAGACTGAATGCAGGCCTGTGGTATGTAAACAAACACCTCTGGGATAGAGCACACTGATTCAGGAGCGAGCATGAACAGTGAAGGGGGGGGATGATGTCATCCCCCTTCAGTTAAGAAACACCCAGCTGGGAGGGGAAGAAACATCCCTGGATTTGATTAGCTGAGAAACTGAAAGTACAATGAAACACACGAACTGATGAAGTGATAAATCCCCTTTAAACACACATCAAAACTGTGACTGTGAACCTGATGAAGTGCGGTCAGCACGAAACGCGTAGTTAGCCTGGATTCAATAAAACACTTCTATGCTGAAGTGGCTCACGCTATTTGTCCCTTTACACATTTACTAGTTTTTTTAGCCAAAAATCTAGGAGCTGTCTACTAGGGAATAGCAGCAGTTTTGTTATTTTCATTTTTATTTGTAACCGACCCTGATGTATTAAGGATGAGGGCATGGGAGCAGCGGCAGCTACCAGAGACCAAACCTCTAGAGGGTGCTTGTTACCGAGTTGTGCCGGTTCAAGCACAACCACCGAAGGTGAGTTTATATAAATATCTTACTCCCCTCAGTGCTTTGTTAACTATAACACACTAGGGAGTGCCTCTGTTGTGATTTTTTATGTATCATTTTTAGAGATGGGCGAATTTCTCAAAAATTCGGTTCGCTCACTTCGCCAAATTTCCCGACAAAAATAACTTCGGTCCGAATTACTTCGGGATGAATCACATTAAAAAACAGCTATTTCCAGGCTGCACAGAGCCTGCAGGGTGCTGTAGAACGTTGTGCCATGCTTAAATATGCAGAGGGAGCTTGGTTTGGTCTTCATACAATGTTGTGTTTTAGTATGACACGCACATGACTGCCGCCGCTCTTAGAATCGCTTCACTCTAAAATTCGCTGGACACTTAAGAGGGCAAAACTGACCAAAAAACTGAAGCGGGAATGTAGCCTGATAAAGTCATGGCAGCGACAGCTGGCAAAAAATAAGCTGAGGGCTCAAGTGGCAACATCAGTGACAGAGTGTGGAGGTAACGGCGGCAGCCACAGCAGCATGAGGTCAGAGAGTGGCACAATGACATTCTGGAGGTGGCAAAAACAGGAGTAGGCCACAGAGTGGCACAATGACAGGGAGTGGAGGGAACGGGAGCAGCCACAGCAGCAGCATGAGGTGAGGCAGTGGCACAATAACATTCTGGAGGTGGCAAAACAGCAGTTGGCCACAGAGTGGCACAATGACAGGGTGGAGGTGACGGCGGCAGCAGCATGAGGTCAGACAGTGGCACAATGACATTCTGGAGGTGGCAAAACAGTAGTAGGCCACAGAGTGGCACAATGACAGAGAGTGGAGGTGACGGTGGCAGCAGCATGAGGTCAGACAGTGGCACAATGACATTCTGGAGGTGGCAAAAACTGGAGTAGGCCACAGAGTGGCACAATAACAGACAGTGGAGGTGACGGCGGCAGCAGCATGAGGTCAGACAGTGGCACAATGACATTCTGGAGGTGGCAAAAACTGGAGTAGGCCACAGAGTGGCACAATGACAGAGAGTGGAGGTGACGGCGGCAGCAGCATGAGGTCAGACAGTGGCACAATGACATTCTGGAGGTGGCAAAAACTGGAGTAGGCCACAGAGTGGCACAATGACAGAGAGTGGAGGTGACGGTGGCAGCAGCATGAGGTCAGACAGTGGAACAATGACATTCTGGAGGTGGCAAAAACTGGAGTAGGCCACAGAGTGGCACAATGACAGAGAGTGGAGGTGACGGCGGCAGCAGCATGAGGTCAGGCAGTGGCACAATGACATTCTGGAGGTGGCAAAAACTGGAGTAGGCCACCGAGTGGCACAATGACAGACAGTGGAGGTGACGGCGGCAGCAGCATGAGGTCAGACAGTGGCACAATGACATTCTGGAGGTGGCAAAACAGTAGTAGGCCACAGAGTGGCACAATGAGTGATAGTGGAGGTCACGGCGGGAGCAGCATGAGGTCAGGCAGTGGCACAATGACATTCTGGAGGTGGAAAAAACTGGAGTAGGCCACAGAGTGGCACAATGACAGAGAGTGGAGGTGACGGCGGCAGCAGCATGAGGTCAGACAGTGGCACAATGACATTCTGGAGGTGGCAAAAACTGGAGTAGGCCACAGAGTGGCACAATGACAGAGAGTGGAGGTGACGGCGGCAGCAGCATGAGGTCAGACAGTGGCACAATGACATTCTGGAGGTGGCAAAAACTGGAGTAGGCCACAGAGTGGCACAATGAAAGAGAGTGGAGGTGACGGCGGCAGCAGCATGAGGTCAGACAGTGGCACAATGACATTCTGGAGGTGGCAAAAACTGGAGTAGGCCACAGAGTTGCACCATGACAGAGAGTGGAGGTGACGGCGGCAGCAGCATGAGGTCAGACAGTGGCACAATAACATTCTGGAGGTGGCAAAACAGTAGTAGACCACAGAGTGGCACAATGACTGAGAGTGGAGGTTACAGCGGCAGCAGCATGAGGTCAGGCACTGGCACACTGACATTCTGGAGGTCGCAAACACTGGAGTAGGCCACAGAGTGGCACAATGACAGAGAGTGGAGGTGACAGCGGCAGGAGCAACAGCATTAGGTCAGAGAGTGGCACAATGACCCAGTGTGGATGTCACGGCACCAGCAACAGCAGCAGCAGTATGAGGTCAGAGAGTGGCACAATGACAGAGTGTGGAGGTGGGTGGCAATACCATCCCCTGGGAAAGATGGTAGGTGGCATATGGAGAAACTGTCAAGCAGATGTGTGGCATCAGGCGGGTGGCGGCATCAGAATAGTGCTGAGGCAGGTAGTTTTGAACACCAGACTCATTTCTCACGAGTTTTGGGTGAGGCGTCATGCTGATGTAGTCTACGCCTAAGGCATTGGTGTGTCGAGGGGGGGGGGAAAATCCCTGGCCGAATCCACCCTGATTCAATCTTGACAAAGTCAGTCGATCCACAATTCCCTGGACAAGCGTTTTCTCCTTGGGGTAACGATGGCCCCCGCCGCACTGAACACACCGTCTGATGCCACACTAACAGGCCGGCAGGACAGCTTCTCCACTGCAAACTCTGCAAGTTGCGCTACACATCCAGTTTGGCTGCCCTGTATCCAGCTGAATCTTCTAACTGGGATGGGCAGAGTTGCTGTCCAAGTTATGGCCACCACCTGTTGGTTCGGGTCTGCTCCAGGTCCCTGCTGCTAGCTGGCGACTGCTCACCTCACTAGAACGGTGAAGGAACTGCCTCATCAGTGACTCCAGACATTAGGTTGCGCTGATGGAAGTCTCCTGGTACTGCACTACCCCCCCCACCACCTTCCCCCCAGCATGGGCCGCGGCAGTAGACGTGACGCTGAAGAACCCCCCGGTCAGATTTCTGTCAGCGGAGGGACGATGCTGCACAAAGGCAGCGGTCCAACATGACTACGGAGGATTTCCCTATAGTATTTGATTTTGTCCACCCTCACAATAGCTGGTGAAAAAGGGTCCCATTTGACCGGTAAGCGAGGGTCATAAGGGTGGAAGCCAGAAGTCAACCCTCTGCCGGAATGCTGACTATTTCGGCCTGTCACTAGCAGATAAATCAGCATGCTGCAGGGCCATCTGCACAAGTGACTCCGAGGGGATCCCAGCCTCCACTCCACAGTTACATGCCCGGTGCTTTGCGCGTCATCTGCCTCATCATCCTCATCTCCATCACCTCCTCCAGCTGCTCCTGCTCCTCCTCTCTTGTCACCTGGGTAGAAAATCCACTCATTACACCAAGCACAAGGCTTCGGCTCAAATGTCCTCCCCTCCTCCTCCATTTCAGTCCCCACCGGACTCAGTGGCCCGCAAGATGTAGTCGCCACGTCTCCAGTCCCCTTGCCCAGAAACAGATTTTTTTTCAGCATCTGTTCCCAGGACTGAAGCAGTGAATGACGTTCTTCATCCCAAAGTCCTGGCGACTGACAATAACGTGGGCCTCCTCTAATGGCCTCAACAAACGGCAGTTGTCAACCTCGAGCTGCCACTGGCTGACATCCAAGTTACACAGGGGAGTACTACTCCTGTCCGCCTTGATCACAAAAAATTGTTAATGCCTTTCTCTGTTCAGCAGTCGGTCCAACATGTGCAAGCTGGAATTCCAATGGTGGAACATCGCAATATCGAGTGTGTTGGGGGAGGCCGTTCTGCCGCAGCAACTCCGAGGGGGTGTTCCTGGCTTTGTAGAATGGATGAAGTGCATGCAAAGTTTTCCTGGCCATTTTTCAGACTCTTCTGAAGATCGGTGGAAGACTTCAGGAACCTTTTCACAACCAGATTAAACGATGCCCATGCAGGGCCCATGCTCCTCCTCGGTGCAGCGCGGACACCAAGTTACTCCCATTGTCCATCACCATGGTTCCGATTTGCAGATGGCGGCGGAGAAAGCCACACCATCGTATTTCTTGCAGCATGACGCGACAGTTCCTCCCCTGTTGTGACTTCGTTCGGCCGAGGCAAGCCATGTGTAGAACTGCGTGCCACCCGCTGTGCCCTAACACGTGTTATGATGGAGCAGTACTTGTGGAGGCTGAGATGGTGTGTGGAGGAGGAGAGCGACATTGGCGCAGGAGGCCGCAGTTGACAACGTGAGGAGAAAGCGGCGCTCCTGTCCAGAGTTGTTGGTGGTCCTGGCCGGAAGCACATTCACCCATTGGGCCTTAAAGACTTGTACTCCCTGACCGTAGTTACACTCCAAACGTCCGCAGCTGCCGTGCACCTTGGAACAAACGATAAGCTCAAGGACTGACCCACCCTCTGTTCTACAAATTTTATGAAGTGCTGGTACTCATGCCTTTTCGGAAAAGAAATACGGCTTGGAACTCTCCATCTCGGCTATGCACAAGCCATTAGTTCTCTGAACGGAGCAGAGTCCACCATTTGGAAAGGGAGGGACTGCAGCACCAACAACTTGGACAGGAGCACGGTTCCAGCTTCTGCACCTTAGTATGGTTGACGCAAACTGTTGTCTCTTTGCAATCGCCTGAACGATTGCGGCACCAGAGTAGCCGAGGAGCAGGAGCTTCTGACCGGAGAAGATGTCAAGAGAAACAGCTCCCTTCTGCCTGAGGTGGTGGAGCCCTTGACTGGCTGCAATGGCATGCGTGCCACTGGGTGCTGCTGCTGCAGTTGCTCTGCGTGCGGCAGGATTTACCACCACATCTGAGCCACGTTTCTATCCAGGCCACCGGATGGTGACGCTGCATGTTTTTGATCGCAGGGCCCGTGGTGCCAAAACCGTTAGCTCTCCTGGCCATCGCTACACTTTCTGCCCTACAATTCTACATAACCCATATTCCAGGGCTCCTCGTTGTCTTAGCAAAGAACTGCCAACACCGCCGAGATAGCTGATTTTTAATTTATTACCCCGCCAACGCTCCTCACTGAGTGATTACTGCCGCCGCTGGCCTCGCTGAGCCCCTTGGTGCCTCTACTTTCTTTTGAGCCTGCGAAGCGGTTTTTTACCTCGCGTGGCCGCTTGGCTCCCGGACTTATCACACTGCTGCTATCCTGCTGACTCAACAGCTCCACACAACCCACTTGCTGCTGCGCCCACACCACCACAAACTGCTTCTGCCTGACTGCGTCAAGCTGATGCCCCTCTTCTCCTGACAATGAAGAAGCCCTTGCCTCACCCGCTCCCAAGTTGCGGTCGTCTACATCATCATCTATTTGTGTATCATCGTACACTGCAGCCCTCATACCGGTCCTTGGTATGCAGAGCTGACCCCCTTCACCAAAATACCTCCCATGCCACATCTCACACCTCTATACTTTTGCCTCCTCCTGCAAGAAGCAGTGATATAGCCCATCTCTTCGCTGTCAAGTAGCTGCTCGGACTGCCCTCCACAATTGTGTCATCCTCGCTTATACAGTGGCGCTGAAGCCAACAACATAGTAGATCTCTGGCTGAGGAGAACCAGATGGACAGAAGTGGTTGAGGACAGTTAGGCCGCTGACCCGCCCCCGCGGGGCCATTGCCAACTAGGGTTGTGAGTCTGACTTTTCCCACCGACACTGGCTGGGTTTGTCAGATGTCATCTGGTAGGAAGAGATGAACCTAGTGTCAACCAATCAAGAAACAAATGGGTTTGCTTGAACAACACCACCCCGCCGCTAGATGACAGCGGCAGTTGTGGGCCTCAACCGAGAGACCCCTGCTGGGGCGACGTCCCCTGCTGTTCTGCGACCTGGGCCTGATCCAGGAATGTTTGTGGCCACTGCCACTCGCAGGTGCAGAGCCTGCCACCGTCACTGTCTGACATACTGTTTGTTCTAAAACATTACAGACACGTTTGATGAATAAAAAATATCTGTATATGATAAATTAAACCCACCCTGTATTTGACTCCAGATAACCCATTAACAAGCTTGGGTAACCCTTGATATAAATTGCGCTGCACCAATGGTCAGAAAAATTGACTTGTATGTGCCATATAAATCTCTGTGTATTTTACTGAATTGAAAAAAGCACAAACAGGGCTTAAATAACCTTCGATATGAAATATGCTACATAATTTCTTTACTTCTGTTCGGTGAAAAAGAAAGTTGCATTTACTGAGTACAACTGCAAGAAAAATACTTAGTTAACCCCTGATGTAAAATTGCGCAATAGAATTGAGCCGTCACAAACTAGTAGCGTGTTACACATGCGTGTTTTTATACCGGCCGCCCCTACCCAACAAGAGAAAAAATTGTAATTAACCTTCGCGAATGTTAATTATGCCAACAGTGGAAAAATGTATTTTTTGGGGCGGTGAAAAACGGTTAATTTTTAGTCACCACAGCAGCAAAACAACGCATAATACCCCTGGTTTGTAAATTGCCGCCAAACAATTGAGCAACCACAAACTACTAGCTTTGTAGCGAGTTACAATGAGTATTTTTTATACGCTACAACAAAAGAGAAAAAAATGAAATTTAACCTTCAACTTGTTAATTATGCAACAGTAAAAAAGTCTTTTTGTCGTGGAAAACGGTTTATTTTAGGTCACCACAAGCAAGCAAAAAAAAAAAAAACAACGCTTAATTACCCCTGTAGTAAATTGCGCCAAACAATTGAGCAACCACAACTACCCAGCTTTGTAGCGTGTTACAATGGCGAGTTTTATTACGCTACACAACAAGAGAAAAAAATTGTAATTAACCTTCGCTTGTTGAAGTATGTACAGGAAAAATGTATTTTTTGGCGGTGAAAGACGGTTTTTTTTAGTCAACCACAGCACCAAAACATGCTCTACATTAACACCCTGGATGTAAATGGCCCAAACAATTGACAACCTACAAACTACCAGCTTTGGTAGCGGTTTACAATGAGCGTTGTATTATTAACGCTACCAACAAGAGAAAAAATTGTATTAACCTTCGCATGTGAATTATGTTACAGGAAAAATGGTATTTTTTGAACGGAGCAAAGAAGACGGTTTATTATTAGTCACCACAGCAGCAAAAACAAACGCTTAATAAACCCAGATGAAAATTGCGTCCAAACAATTGAGCACCACAAACTACTAGCTTGTATGCAGTATACAATGGCATGTTTATTACGCTACACAACACAGAAAAAAATGTAATAAAACCTTCGCTGTGAATTAATGCAATATGAAAAATGTATTCTTTTGGCGGTGAAAGACGGTTTAATTTTAGACAACACACAGCAGCACAAAACTAAGCTAATAACCCCAGGAATGGTAATTGCCGCCAAACAATTGAGCACCACAAACTACCCAGTCTTTGTACGTGTTACAATGGCGTGTTTATTTTACTCTACACAACAAGAGAAAAAATTTAACTTATCTTCGCGTTGTGAAATATGCTACAGAAAAAATTTATTTTTGGTGGTGAAACAAGACGTTTATTTATCCACCACAGCAGCAGAACAAAACGCTTAATTAACCCCTGGATGTAAAATAGCGCAGAAAGAAATGAGCAGACCCAAAAAGAAGTGGTATTGTATTGTAAAAAAGCTGTTTCTTTAAATGAATATACAACAGGAACCTGCATAGAACCCCCCTTGGATATACAATGTGCTATGAGCAGATAGCATTAAAATGTATATGCAGCTGCAATGAACGTACACTGGACTACAGATCCATAACCCCCAAAATCAAAAATAGAACGTAAATTAGAATCAAAACTCAGATACAAGCTTATACACCCCCAAAAATCGCTGAATAAAAATATCCTTACCATCAGTAAAGCTATTTATAAGCAGCCGCGGAAGACCTTCCTGAACAGTACAAGAGAGCGGTATTAGCCTCCCAATCGCGCGCCCGGAATAAAATAGTTGCGATACTACACAGAGACACCTCGTCGGTCACAGAAAGTCTTCACCACTGCACATGGTCATGCAGGCTATGCCCTCTTCCTCCCTAGAGTGCTAAGACCCCATGTAGCGCCATGATGCTCGCCAGCCCATTCTTATCAATCAAAAGCACGCTTCGTTTACCCGAAGTCCCCCAATACTATCTACTCACTCTTTTCCGAACCGAAGTTTTCCGGAAATTCTAAACTGAATTCCAAGATCCACTATCGTTAGAATCAATTCTCCCATCACTAATCATTTCAGAGAGAGTGTAATTTCTGACCACTTTTTAATAGCATTTTTTCTGGGTAGGTGAGATTACCAACAAAAAAACAATTCAGGAGTTTCAACAGATGGGATAAAAAACATGATATTGTATAAAATCTGACTTTTACAGACAGGATGATATCAACTATGTAAAAAAAAAAAAATTGGTTTACTTTTTATATGATGATTTTTTTATATTATTTAAAAACAACTTTTTACTATTCTTAGTCCCCGTAGGGGATTCGAACATGTTATTGCTAGATCTCTTGTACTATATACTGCAGTAAGGTACTGCAGAATACAGGCATATCATTGATCTCCTATTGCACCCCATGATCACAACCACTGATGGCTGGTGCTGAGTGTAATTAAAGGGGTTTTGCCACGATCTCACTTCATACCTCCTGCATCCAGCTGCATATCATGTGACTCAGCAGGATGACATCACCAGGCCTTTTCAACTCTGTAGTCAAAAATAAGTCTTTTAATGTAAAGCTCTTGAGTAGCTGAGAGGAAATTTTGCCCTCCTGGCACAAGGGTCCTTGGTTCAAATCCCTCAGGAACCAAACCTTGGTTTATTTTTCTCTTTATTAATGCACATAACCTCATTTGGAGTTTCTTTATATTATTTGCACTGTTTTGACTAATTACTAAGGAGCACAGAGACGGGATTAGAAATGACAGCTACCTGAACACACAGTAGCGCCAGAGAGGAGAAGTGATGTCTGAGCATGTGCACCTAGGCCTGAGGAGCTCACAGCCCTGGTCATATCCCCTGGAGATGATCTGTAAACTTTGGATTCACTAAAGAAGCAGCTAAAAACCAAAACTGCATAATTTTTAACCCCATAACGACCTTGGACTATGTAAAAGACCTGATAGTGTTGAGTGAATTATTATCGCAAAGTTAAAATCGCATGGTTTTTATGGTGATCGATTTTATTTTAGAACACGCGATGATTTAGGTTAAAATCTTGTGCATAATCTATTATTATCCCGCGCCATTTTCCAGCGCTTCCTTCATATTGGCGGCCCAGCAAAATCAGCTTAGAGAATCAGAGCAGAGTGAGCTGTTGTGTGCGAACTCATGACTGGGATGAGTTATGGATCGATTGCCTGAAGAAATCACATGACCTCGTTCGTATTACACTAAACGCCCTTCCTGTTCTTGATCAGTGTTGTCCACGTCACATAGAGTAGAACATGCGCTCTGCCCTCTGTCCAAACGCTCAGCAAACCAAGCTCACGAAATTGTATCTATTTTGTTCCACAGAGACAGCTCTATTTTTAGCTGTGAACATTTAGAACTTAGGTAGAAAAGAGATTTGCAAATTTTAGGAATTTAGGCATAGAATTTGTATAGGTAGCATCTAGCCCTGTAACGTCACGGGGAGAGCAGGGGAGGGGGGGCGAACACTAACAAGCTCTTTAAAGCATAGTGGATAAATGCAGCCGAGAACCTAGTTAGACATTGCATGCAATCTTTTTATTACGAGTTTTCTGTTGAAATATTACTTGTATGTTGGCAGCCTTGAACTTAAATTAGGATAACAGGATCTTTTCTATAACTGCAGGTCTATTTGTTTGAGGTGCAAAACTCCACTTTTTATTATCCATAATACATTTCAGATAGTTGTTTTTTTTCACTTTTGCCCAGTCCAGCTATGTTGATCAGATGCACCTTGCACTAAATTAGAATACAGCAATTTTGTCGATCACCGCAGGGTATTTTTAGGTGCTAAAAAATACCGTTTATTACCGTATACATTTCAGATCCGAGTATTTTCACGTTTTGCCCAGTCCAGCTTTGTTGATAGAGCAACCTAGCAACTTAAATTTCAATCCAGCAATTATTGTCGTCACCGCAGGTGTAGTTTTAGGTGCATAAAATACAGTTTATTATCCGTATACATTCAGATAACGTTTTTTTTTCACTTTTGCCAGTCCAGCATTGTTGATAGAGTCACCTTGCACGTAAATTTGAATACAGCAATTTTGTCCGAACACCGCAGGTTCATTTTAGGTGCAAAAAAAAAGTTTATTACCATATACAAATCAGATACGTGTTTTTTTACTTTAGGCCCATCCAGCTTTGTTATAGAGGCACCATGCACTTAATTTGAATACAGCAATTTTTGTCGTCACCGCAGGTGTATTTTTAAGGTGCATAAAAAAACCGTTTATTATGCGTATACATTTCAGATATTTTTTTTTTTCACTTTTTGCCACTCCAGCTTTTGTGAAGAGGCAGCTTGCACTTAAATTTGAATACAGCAATTTTGTTTTGATTTGAGGGATTTGAGAATAGCTGTGATTTGCCGTCTTTTAATAAGAGCCAAACCTCTTCCATATCTCTCAAATTTTATCTTTCTAAACATGGAGCGAAATGCAGGTGGTAAGCGAGCAAAGAGGGGGTAGGACATGGAGGTAGAGGTATGAGAGAAGGTGCTCCTTCCAGTGCTGGTGACAAAAACGCAAGCCAGTGGATTGTCGGTTGCAGGACCGTCAGGCCTGTCATCGCTGGGGCAGGGCCCTGTGAATCCGTAACGAACAGCGTCGCCCAAACTGTTCTTCAGTGGTTAATGCAACCTGCATCCAGCAGTCTTACCTCTCGTCCTCCCAGTCACCGCCACAAAAGTCATCAGCATAATCAGCATCCGTCCAACATGAAGCGAAGGCAGTCCCCAAAAGTCAACTCGTGTACCCCCACTGTGGATAATCCATTTTCTGAAGACCTCTTTGATGACAAAATGTGGGTTGGGGGCAGAAGGCATTTCAAAGACAAGAGGCCAAAGAGGATGATTTTGTCTGCTCTTGACGCCCAGTTACTGAGCCATCAGAGGAGGGGAAGGGGAAACCGGTCAATTGGTAAAAATCCCGGGCAGTCGGCAACGCCTTGCAGTGCCTGTTGCTTGTAGCCCGCAGCTCCTGGATGGGAGAATGTCAGGACGACCAAGTCACCTGTGTGATGATGATGATGACGACATTGCGGATCCAACGTGGTCTTTTCAGCAGAATTCGCTTGCGAGCGCTTCACCCCTGGACGAGGGAGGGAAACGATGGGGTAGTGTCAGTACGGCTCCCCCCTCAAAAAGGGAGAGGGCGTCGCACAAGTCTGCTGATATGATTCCGCAGCCACGGTCAGCGAAAACCCCGCCCCTCACTTATCGCCGTCAAAAAGGTCCAGGACCTCTCAACCCTGGCCTTTTTACCAAGCCTCTGATTCACCCAGCGAGTTAATGCCCCCTTTCCCCGTAAAAACGATAAGTAGAGGCAAAAAATTTAGGTTTTTAACCCACCACCAACATGTCTTCCATCGCGAATGATGAGTTGAAATGGAGGAAACCCACTGGCCAAAAAAGGGGCCACCATGCCGGGTTCCAACACGTCACCCCTTGTCCCTTTTTCCTCCCCCCTCCGCCCCCCACCAAGCGTTCTCAAATCCCCATGTTCTCAGATCATGATCAGGGTTCAGCCTCCGCTTCGCCTCCACGTCGCCCCATAACCCACACCACCAGAGACCCCTCCTACCCCCTTTTTTCCCTTTGCCAGTTTTACGACCTCACGCCGACAGCGGCAGCTAGCAAACCAGCCTTCTGTCTTCCCGGTTTGGGGCAAAAAAACACTTTAACCCAAAAACCCCCCAAACCAAAAAACCTAATATCGGGGGATTGCCAGGCTTTTTGGGCCTTGGAAAGGCCTTTCCGTTGGTGGCAAGATGGGGTTCCCCCACGTTGGCCTTGCCTGCCCCCAAACCAGATGCTGAGCAGGCATTTCTTTGCCAAAAAGCCGTCCTGCCCCCGGCCACCACGTGTCATCTAAAATTTCAAGCTGTTGTCTGCATCTGTGTCCGGGAAAATTCCATCTGACACCGACCATGGACTAGTAAGCACGGCCCAAAGGCCGCTATATCTCTGTGACAGCTCACTGGGTGAGCTGGGTGGATGCTTTTGGGGGACGGTGGGTCTCAGGCTCGGCGCACGTCTTCAAAAACCGGGCAGGGTGGTGCGGTTCTTTCCCCAAGGTCCTCTGGTGGCATCACAGGCCAGAGAAACCAGGCCTGTTGAAATTAATCTGGGAGGGGCCCTCCACCACAGGGCAGGAGCTGTGGGCGGCCTCCGCAACGGGGACCCCAGCGCTGGTGGGGCAAGAACTTTTGCCCGGCAAGTGGTGTGCGATAACGGGCGAAAAACTGCGGGCCGCCCTTAATCGGTAGGCTGGAGCACATCCCCTTTCCTGGCACATGTCATGAAAACCCTTGTCGTCCTAAATTTCTAAAGAGCTACCCGTGGTATGGACTGCCCTGTGAGGAAGGCTCGAGGTCTGAGTTCGCATCTTCCGCGTTCCACCCTGCTTAGTCCGGCCTAGGCTGCGTTTGCAGTCGTAGCTCGGCAAATCCCAGTCAACCGTCTCATTAGTTGACGTGGCAACAAAGCTGGAATTCCACCCTTCAACATGCTCAGCGATTGTTGGCAAGCAGCGCAATGCCCATTACGCAGTACGAAGTGAACACATGGCCCTGGACAAGCAGCGTTGCAGACCTCGGGGGGTGTTGAGCACCGACGAGTTGGAGGCAGGTGAAGAGCTCTGCACCATCCTTGCCAGTTTTGAAGAGCACCAAAATTGGTCAGTGCGGGACAATGCCTTGTAAGCATGAGCTTTGTGGTGATATTCGTTCTGGGGACGATCGTTGGGACACTCTGAACATCAGCTCCCACAGTGACAGAGGGAGGAGCGGACACAGATGCGCGACACGGGCCTTTCTCTCCGATCGCAATTCCAATAGGCCCGACAGTTTCACAATTTCAATCGGTCTTCATTAGGCAGTGATCGGGGTCCAGGGCTAGTGCATGGGCGGCACCTTCAGCTCTCAGGGTGATTCATCTCAGGAGTCAGGGCTGTGTTGAAGCCGTGCCAGAGGAAGCGGGAGGAGGAGGAGGTACTTCCTGGACACGACGTTACCAGAATGTCCATGCCTTGGGAAAGAGGTTGGCGCGAATTTGAGGCGGAGGAGGAAAGATGAGGAAGATCAGTTTGTAGTGCCCCTCGACCCAGAGGCTTGGAATCAAGGCTTCCCATATCTCCAATGAGTGTTGGATGCTCCATTTCCTCAAACATGATTCTTGCATTAAGGCCATCAATATGAACAGTTACTGGTTGGCCACCCTCCTGGATCCCTGGTACAAAACAAACTCAGCACTTTCCTTAATCCACCCAAAAGGAGTAAAATGCAGGAAATGGTGACCTTGCTGATTGATCAAATGGAGACATCTGTTGGTTTTGCTTACGTTCTTTCAAATGTCAGGTTCGGAACAAAGTCAGCGACGTGAATCAGTAGAGTGCAAGTAGCCGCAGCGACAGCAGCAGCAAGCAGTGTGGCGAAGCCTAATGGGTGACCTCTGGGCAGTTTATGTACCACCGCAACCAACATGTAATGCAGGGCACACATCCAAACACACTGAGACCAGCTTAGATCATGGTGCAGCTGACTATCTGCTGTCTAACACCGATGTTTTTGGATGTGTTCCGGACTCCAATTCACTTTCTGGGTTTCCAAAAGAGTGATGGCCCAAAGCTCGCTCGTCACGCCATAGAGGTATTGTCCGGCCCAGCAGCCAAGCGTCATATCTGAGCGGACCTTCATCCGCTGGAGGAGTCATTACTAGACAAAAACTCGGCTTTCCAACGATAATGTGGTTCGTTTGACTTCATCAAGATGAATCAGGCATGGGATCTCTGATGATGTTGTGGCTCCAATTGCCGAGGTCACGATTAGTCTGCGTCTACTTCAATTCCTTTCAAACAGGAAATGGTCCTTCTTTGAAAAACTTTTTTTTAAAAATTATAATTCTTACTGCACTTTTTTATTCTCAGTTCCCAAAAGATTCATTTTGTGGTTTTTGCTGTGTGGCGACTGTAAAAGCACACCAAGTGTTTTCCATGGACAAAAATACCGGTATTTTTTTCCATTTACTCACTTAATCTTTGAATTTTTTGGCATTGTCATGGTTTTTGGGGTCTGGTGCTGTGAGATACAGCTGATAATCTTGGTCCTTTGGAACAGAAATGTGGCTTCTAAGGGCATTATCCTAACCTTTTTAACAGTGGTGAGAAGTCATTTTTATAAATTTTGTGGGGTATGGTGCTTTGGTGAAATGCAGCAATACTAAAGGTCCTGTTCTAAAAAATTTGAATTTTTAACAGATATTTGTTTGTCATCACAATTGTCAAAAGTTGCTCAAGGGTGATGTTTTGAATTTTTGGGGGCATTATTCTGTGAAAAGCAGCTATATACAGGTCTATTCTAAAAAATGTGCGTTTTAACAGACTTTTGTTTCTTCACATTTGTCAAAAGTGGCTCAAGGGTCATGTTTTGAATTTTTGGGGGCATTTTGGATTTTTGCTGTGAAATGCAGCTATACTTACAGGTCATATTCTAAAAAAAATGTGGTTCTAACAGGACATTTGTTTTTCACTATTGTCAAAAGTTGGATCAAGGGTCATGCTTTTGATTTTTGGGGCATTTTTGCTGTGCCAATGCAGCGGATTACTACAGTCCTATTCTAACAAATGTGGTTTCTAACAGACATTTGTTCTTCACAATTGTCAAAAGTGGATCAAGGGTCATGTTTAATTTTTTGGGGGGGCATTTTGCTGTGAAATGCAGCTATTACCTACAGGTATATTCTAAAAAATGTCGGTTTCTAACAGGAAATTTGTTTTTCACAATTGTCAAAAGTGGCTCAAGGTCCATGTTTTGATTTTTGGGGGCTTTTGCTGTGAAATGCAGCTATACTACAGGTCCTTATTATAAAAAAAAATATAGTTTCTAACAGACATTTGTTTCTTCACAATTGTCAAAAGTGGCGCGAAGGGTTGATTGTTCCTGTCAAAAACAGACATAGGTGGACACTGTTAATGGACACCTATTGCAAAATGACTTATTTTTTGCAAGTTCTTAACAGAGCTAGACAATCCTGTAGTGAGACAAAACCATTTAATACATTTAAAAATAGAGAAACAAAGATGTGGTGGGATTCCATTCCTATTTTAAAAATGTGTTTTCTAGAATTAATCTACTAAAAAAAAAAAACTGGGCATGCACAAAATAAGCTGGTAAAAAATTCCTCTGAATTGTACAAGCGAGGTCCAGGAAAACTTTGAATAGATGTAGGGTTACCCAGGACAGGTCTAGTCAAGGTCGCAGTTCAACTAAAATGGTGGTTCAAAGACTCCTTTTTCCGGCACTTTTTAATCTGTGGGTCAGACAGGTTTAATGGTCATACTGTGGAACAGAACAGGCATAGTCAATGTCCAGTTCAACTAAAATGGTGGTTGAAAGACTCCTTTTTGCGGCACTTTTTAATCTGTGGGTCATGCAGGTTTGGGGCTCATGCTGTGGTCCAGGACAGATATAGTCAATGTCCAGTGAAACTAAAATGGTGGTTGAAAGACTCCTTTTTGCGGCACTTTTTAAATCTGGGGTCATGTAGGTTTGGGGCTCATGCTGCGTTCAATGTCCAGTTCAAGTAAGATGATGGTTCAAATCATTCTGCCTTCTGGCACTTTTTAATTTGTGGGTGATGCAGGTTTAAGGGTCAGGCTGTGGTGCAAGACAGGGATAGTGAATGGTGTGTGATTTTTTTCTGTGGCTTTTATAACCTAAGTGTGTTGCCTAAGATGTAGGACGTATCCATTTGACTGTTGTAGATGTTAATTCCAGCTTTTCCAGCCGGGTTTGGGTGTAAGAATGAAGGTGTTGTTCCTCTCCCATAGACTTTAATGGTCATCGGCGATAATCTATTATCGACTATCGGATATCTAATTGATAATTGCCGATATCGACTATCGACCCGATGACGATAGTCAACGTAATCGCTCATCACTAGTCCTGAGGATTGCGCGAACTCTAAAGCAGAGTTCGCGCAATCGGCGCCGGGTGTCAGCTGTATATTACAGCTGACATCCCGCAGGGTCGGCCCCGACCCCGGATCGCTCCGGGGGGGGGGGGAGGGGCGGTTAACCCCTTAATTATGGCGACCATCGGGTCGCAATAACTAAGGGAGACGCAGGAGGAGATCGCTTCTCCTGCGTCTCTGTCGGCGGCAGCAGCGAGCGGATCGGGCGATCCGTGCAGCTCCTGCCCTCTGACAGACAGCACGGAAGGCAGAGAATGCCTTCCGGGTTGTCTGTGACGTCACGACGCCCGGCCGTGCCCTGTGGGCATGTCCCGGCATCGTGACTGACAGTTGTCATAGGAACCAGTCATAGCAACAAGCTGTGCATTGAATCCTATTGAATGAGAGATCTAAAGATCTCTCATTCAAATCCCCTGTGGGGAAAAGTAAAAAAAAAAATGTGAAAAAGTAAAAAAAAGTAAAAAAAAAGTGAAAGACAAGTAAAACACAAACACGAAAAATAAAATAAAAACACGTACACCGCCCTTTTCCCCTTTACAAACGCCAATCGCCCCAAAAAAGATAAAAAATAAATAAAGTACCCATATTTGGTATCGCCACGTGCGTAACGACCTGCCCTATAAATCTGTCATGTTAATTTACCCGTACGGTGAACTCCGTAAAGAAAAAAAAAAAACAATCACAGAATTAAGATTTTTGTTCTTCCCGCAGCACATAAAATGGAATAAAAGTGATCAAAAACGCCTATAAACGCCAACATTGTACCAATTAAAACGTCAGTTCTTCCCGCAAAAAAAAAGTCCCAACAAAGCTCTGTATACGGAAAAATAAAAAAGTTATGGCTCTCAGAAGATAGCGATGCATAAATATTCTTTTACACACTAAAAACAATATTTTTTTTTTAAAGTGCTTCAGCATAAAAAAAAAACTATATAAATTGGGTATCGCCATAATCATATCGACCCACAGATTAAAGCTAACTTATTACAGATACTGCACAGTGAGCGCTGTTAAAAATAAAAATAAAAAACACTACTAGGATTGCAGTATTTTCTTCACTCTGCCTTCCAAAAAAACGGATTTAAAACTGATCAAAAAGTCTTGTCCCCCCAAAAATGATACCAATAAAAACGTCAGCTCATCCCGCAAAAAACAAGCCTCTATACAGCTCTATACACAGAAAAATAAAAAAGTTATGGCTCTCAGACTATGGTGATGCAAAAATGTGTTTTCCTGGTTGAATAAAAGTGTTTTTATTGTAAGAAAAAAGTAAAAAATAAAAAATATATACAAATTGGGTATTGCTGTAATCATATCGACCTGCTGAGTAAAGCTAGCATGTCATATCTAACGCAGAGTGACCGCTATAAAAAATAAAAATAAAAAACACTACCAGGATTGCTGTATTTTGTTCAAAACGCCTCACAAAAACCTTAATAAAAAGTGAACAAAGTGTTCTATGCACCCCATAATGGTACCAATAAAAGCATCAATTCACCCCGCAAAAAACAAGGCCCTACACAGCGCTGTACACAGCAAAATAAAAAAGTTATGACTTTCACAATAGGACAACATAAAAACGCAATTTTTTATAGACCTTTTTATATTGTGTAAAAGTAATAAAACATAAAAAACTATATAAAATGTATACCATTGTAATTGTACCGACCCCCATAGTAAAGTTATCACATCATTTACAGTACACGGCGAACGCTGTAAAATTGAAGCCCCAAAAACTATGGAGGAACTGCGCTCCCCCCCCCCCCCATTTTCATGGCCCAATAATTTAAAAAAACTATGGAACACCTGTGTGCCCAAAATTCACAGAACACCCCTAGATGAGATCCCTGAGGGGTGTTGAATCCCAAATGGGGCGACTTCTGGAATGTTTCACCTGTTCTGGTTCTTTAGAGGCTTTGCAAATGTTACATGGGCACACCAAATTATGCGTTCCTATAGCCAATTAGTGCTCCCTCCCTTATTCCCCCTTCCATGCAAACAAAAAGCAGTTTACACCCACATGTAGGGTATTGCCGAACTTGGAAGAAATTGCTTAACAAAGTTTTGGGGTTCTTTTTTCCAGGATTCCTTGTAGATATGAAACATTTTAAGCTAAAATTGCAGATTATTTGAAAAAATTTTTTTTACATTTTCTCAGCCTAATGCTAAAAAAAAATGTGTGAATCACCTGTGGGGTCTATATACTCAATGTACCCCTGGATATATTCATTAAGGGGTGTAGTTTCCAATATGGGGTCTTTTTAGGGGTGTTTATTAAGTTTAAGCACCTTAGGGCCTCTTCAAACCTGAAATGGCGCCTAAATAAAATCGTATTGAAAATGAGACCCCAGAGTATAGTAGGTGCTCCTCCTATTCTGGGGCTTATGGGTGAGCCAAATAATGCACTAGGGCCACATATGGGATATTTCTAAAAACGGCAGACCTGGGGGAAATGATATTACATTGCATTTACCTTGTCACATTTACCGTATTCCAGTGAATAATGGATAAATATTGAAAATCTGCAAAAAAAAGTGAAATTTTGAAATTTCACCTCCACTTTGCTTTAATTTCTGTGAAATACCTAAAGGGTTAACAAACTTCCTAAACACTGTTGTAAATACTTTAAGGGGTATAGTTTAATAGATGAAGTCATTTATGGGGGTATCTAACATGCAGGTCCCTCAAAGCCACGTCAGAACTGGACTGGTCCCTAAAAAAATGTATATTGCAAATTTTCTTGAAAATGTGAGAAATTACTACTAAGTTTCTAAGCCCTCTAATGATATAAAAAGAAAAAAGGACATTTAAAAAATGATGCTGACCTATAGTGGACATATGGTAGATGCTAGTTATAAACTATTTTGTGGTGAATAATTATCTGTCTTGCACACAGAAATTTTTGAACTTTCAAAATCACAGATTTTTATAATTTTTCATGAAATTTTGATATTTTTCACAAAAAAACACGGATTGTATGGATAAAATTTTCTGACTAACTTAAAGCACAATGTGTCATGAGAAAACAATCTCAGAATCCCATGGATAGGTGAAAGTGTCAAAAAGTTATTCTCACATAAAGTGACACATGCTAGATTTAAAAAATAGGGCTGTGTCAGGAAGGCCAAAACTGGCTGGGTCCTTAAGGGGTTAATAATAATTGTGAAAATGTTTGTTATTTCATTTGCAAGCTTCCCACGTCAATTTTACTTCGTGGCAAAACCCCTTTAACAGCCAGGACCTGTTGGGTATGCGTGTGAGGTTAAAGGGGTTGTCCAGTCACAGACAATAATGGCATATTGATAGAATATGCCATCCATGTCAGTTAGGGGCGGGCCGTATTTCTGGGACCCGTACTAATGTCCAGAACAGGCCCCCAAATCCCTCTAATCTGAATGGAGAAGTGGCTGCACTTGCGCGATCTTTCTCCATTTATGTCACTAGCAGTTTGGAGTACAGAAAAATGTAACCACCGTACTCAGAACTTCCATTGAAATGAATGGAGACTATCCCTGCAAGCGAGGCAACTTCTCTGTTAAGAATGGGAAGTTTTGAGGGGCTTGTTCAGGAGATAGGTGCGGGTCTCAGAGGTGGGATCTGCACCTATATGACATTGATGGCATATCCTATTGATATGCCATCAGTGTGTGACATTAGACAACCCCTTTAATGTATAATACATCACAGAAGCAGAAGTATTCCGAGACCCTACCAATAATGGAAATAATGGCATGCTTAATTTTGTGTACAGACTCTTTGGGCATTAATGATGGACTGTTGACTTTTTTGATAGCTGTGAATAAGCTTCTCATGTGGTAAATATACGCATTCCTCTTGACTCAAAGGCTCCAAATCCTGTAACTTATTTGGTTATCTTGCATGAACTGCATGTTTGAGTTCTCCCCAAAGTAGCTTAATGGTGTTGAAGTCAATAAACGGCCACTGATGGCCACTACAGGATCCTTACCTTGTTCTAGTGCAGCCATTAACCCTTTAAGCCCCAGTAGTTAATGACCAGAACATTTTTTTAGTTTTTGCCTCCTTGCGTTTCAACAGTTGTAACTTTTTTATTTTTTCAACGACGCAGTTGTACGAGGCCTCGCTTTATTCGGGACAAGTTGTACTTTACGGGGGAATAGTTTAAGTTCACATAAATAATTACAGAATTTAAAAAAAAAATATTTTTTTTTGTTGTTGTTTTTTTTACATTTTTTTACACCATTCACATTTCACACTTAATAACTTGTTAGATTAATTCTACAGGTTATTACGGTCGTGTGGATATCTAATATGTGTAGTTTTTCTTTGTGTGTATAATATATGCACAATTATGTTTTATTACATATTTTTCTTTTATTAATTTTTTTTACACTTTTTATGTTTTTTACTCTTTTTTTAAAATTCCATGAAGGGATAACTGTTTTGTTTTTTTTACACTTAGTAATGTATTAGCCTATTCATATATGCTAATACATTATAATCTGTGTCTGACACAGGCAGTGATCAGGGCAGCTCACAGTCTGTCCTGGTCACTGGTTTATTACACAGACAGCCCTGGGGCTGCTCTAGGTCCCCAGGGCTGACTGTGGAGTCATTCCCCGGGTTCTGTCGGGTCACCGGGTGTTCCAATCACCCGACAGAGCAGGGAAACCCTTTGATTGCGCTGCAGTGACGATCTGCCGCAATCAAAGGGTTAAAGCATCAAGGAGTGGAGGTTTCCTCCGCTCCCCGGTGCTTGCAGGGGATGCTCTGGGATCAGGGTTGTGTAGTACATCCCCTATCTCAGCGCTGCTGACGCGCCCGGAGCCGCAAACTCCGATATCTGCAGCGATGCCAAAAGACGTCGCTGTAGATGAACGACCTGCACCAGCCGACGTCAAAAGTCGGTGGGCGGTCGTTAAGGAGTTAAAGGGTCATATAGGCCAGATTTTGGATCAAGGATTAAGGTGAAAAGTCCAATGAAGGCCCATGTGTAGTATCCTGCCTTATGAATGCCAATTCCCCTCTAATATTTTCTAATAAGATGCTGCATTTACCCTGCCACCAGTTTTGGGTACATTTCCTGTGCCACCGTATCCTCCCCTCACTTCCCATTCACATACATAGGGGAGATGTATTAAATATTTTCAGTCTCTATAACATTGCACATTGTGTGTGAATCTGTTGGTGCACAAACATGTGACTACTTCTCTTTTTTGAGCAGTTCATTCCACTTTCCAAGAATGTGTGTGGGGCTTAGCGGAATTGGGTGAGTCTTCTGCAGCCCAACAGATTACTCTCTTAGCTGGTGTAGATTTGTATTTGTTGTGTATGAGCAGTCAAAAATGTGCAAAGTTTATAAAGATGTGTATGCCCCTTGCATCACTTTACACCACTCTTTTTGTTTTATTATTGAGCCACAGGCCATTTTTATTTGTAAAATTCAGCAATGAAAAACCCTTAAAAGTGTGTTCCCACCATAGACTTTGATGACATGTTGCTAGTATATGTCATCAAACTCTCGGACTTGCACATATCTTGGGAATGTCCAGAAACGGGGAGATATCCAGCACTAACATGATAAGAATTACCAATAAAGGTTTTTTTATTATCATGTTAGTGCTGGATATCTCCCCGTTTCTCGATATTTTTGGGCTGTCGGATCCACATCTAGTCTAAGCACTTCGTGTAAGACCCATTTATTCTGTGGAACACTATTCTGAACTTCCATCTATTGACTAGAGGGGTGAGCACCATTGTTTGCCATAATAAATATGTTTTTTCTATCTTGGGAATGGACCCCCTAAAGCTTTGGATCAGAATAAAGAGCTGATTGCGTACGACTCTCCACTCTGTTCTATGAGCGTTTGGAGTACAGGTGAGTGGTTTGTTCGGCTGTGCTCAGAACTTCCATAGAGCAGAATGGAGAGTTGTATGCAAGTGCAACCGGCTCTCAATTCTGAGCTGAAATGTTCAGGGCCAGTTGGGCTGATAGGCAGGAATCTCAGAGATGGGAGCCGCACCTATTAGACTTTGATGACATATCCTAGTGATATGCCATCAAAATCTTTGGAGGGAACACTGTATTAAATAAATCCCCCTATACTGTTTATAATTGAATACAACACAATTTTGTTCTCAGCTCTAAAATTATATTTTATCCAGAATTTCTTAGACTTTTCTAGGTGCTCTTTGGCATATTACATATATTATATATGGTTTAGCAAAGGCTTTTTCTGGGAATGTTACCATGCACACACAAATAACATATTGATAAGAATATTACTTTATTGAGCAAAAAGACAAAAGAGTAAAATACTTAAATATGGTGACAAACCCAATCAAAGACAATTCTTATACAGTACATTTATGGCTTTTGGGTTAATTATTCTATTATTTGGTTGTATTAGCAGGAATTATCGGTCATATTTTCTACCTTATGTATAACTTATTTTGGGTTATCTAGATGTACTTTCTAGCTTATCTGCTTTTTTCATTGTTACTTGAGATATACAGTTGAAACCAGAAGTGTACATACACTGTATAAAAATACCCATATGCAGGTTACTCTCACTATCTGACATCAAATCAGAATAAACCATCCCCTTTTTAGGTCAATTAGGAACCAAAATTATTTATATGTGCAAAATGCCAGAAAAATGAGAGAGAGAAGTAATTAGGCATTTTTATTACTTTCTGCAAAGTCAAAAGTTTCCATACATTTCATTAGTATTTAGCAGCATTGCCCTTAAACTGTATGACTTGGTTCAAATGTTTTGGATCCTTCCACAAGCTTCTCACAATAGTTGGTAGAGATTTTGGCCCATTCCTCCTGACAGAACTGGTGTAACTGAGCCATGTTTGGAGGTCGCCTTGCTCGCACCTGCCTTTTCAGCTTTGCCCATTTCAATAGGATTGAGATCAGGGCTTTGTGGTGGCCGCTCCAAAACATTGACTTGTTATCCTTAAGCCACTTTGTAACCAGTTTGGCAGTAGCTTCAGGTCATTGTCCATTTGCAAGACCCATTTCCACCCAAGCTTCGCTTTCTTAGCATGTTGCTTCAGTATTGTCACATAAGGTGACATGTATGAATCTCGCCGAGTCGGAGAGCACGTTTTCGCCAGTTTTCTGGCGAAATTTGCGCCTCATGTATGTCGGCGTCGAGGTGCGCTCATACATGCGGTATAAAGTCCGGCGCGCCTCGCCAGTGTGTTCCGATTCGAGACAGGCTGGAAAACAGCGAAAAATCATTAAAGATGTCCGTGCGGCATGGAGTATGAATAAAAAAAAAATCGCCTTTATTAGGTGTAAAACATTATCAGAAAAAGAGCTCAAACCTACTAAAAAAATCCATAAATAAAATCACTTTCCAAAAATCAAGACCGGCGCTACATCGGGAATTTGGATCTTGGAAATTGCCGGGAAATACAGTAATTCAAATTCTGTAAGCGCTTCTCATTGGTCAGCAGAAACCAGCCAATCAGAATAGAAGTGACAGTGACCCATTAAAATCTATGGAGAAGTATTGACCAATCAAATTCAAAGGCGGGACAGTTCAAAATACAGTAAAAATGCAGAAAAGAGCTGATTGGTTGAACTAGCGGGGGCTTGGCAATCCTGGCCAATCAGAATAGGAGCGACAGGGATCCATTAAAACCTATGGAGAAGTATTGACCAATCAAATTCAAAGGCGGGACAGTTCAAAATACAGAAAAAAGGCAGAAAAGAGCTGATTGGTTGAGCTAGCAGGGGCTTGGCTATCCCAGCCAATCAGAGCGCGAGCTACTTTCTCCCATTATAGTCTATGGACAGATCGGGGGCACTGAAATCTCAGCGCCGTGCGGCATGGAGTATTAGTAAATAAATCGTTTTTATTAAGTGTAAAAATTCTCTGTAAAAGAGCTGAAACCTTCTATAAACATACATAAATAAAATCCCTAACAACGCGTTTGTCGCCGTCACCGGTGCAACATCAGGAATTGGGATATTCAAACTTTCCGGGAAATACAGTAATTCAAATTCTTTAAGCTCTTCTCATTGGTCGGCATAAACCAACCAATCAGAATAGGAGCGACAGTGTCCCATTATAACCTATGGAGAAGTATGGACCAATCACAGGCAAAGGCGGGACAGTTCAAAATACAGTAAAAATGCAGAAAAGAGCTGATTGGTTGAACTAGCGCGGGCTTGGCTATCTCGGCCAATCAGAGCGCGAGCTACTTTGTCCCATTGTAGTCTGTGGCCAGATCGGGGCAATGAAATCTCGGCTCTCAGCGCCATGCGGCATGGAGTATGATTAAAAAAATCGTTTTTATTAGGTGTCAAATATTATCTGAAAAAGAGCTCAAACCTTCTAAAAACATAAATCAATCAAATCCCTAACAACGCGTTTGTCGCCGAGACCAGCGCTACATCAGGAATTGCGATATAGAGAATCGCCGGGAAATACAGTAATTCAAATTCTGTAAGCTCTTCTCATTGGTCGGCAGAAAGCAACCAATCAGAATAGGAGCGACAGTGACCCATTATAAGCTATGGAGAAGTATGGACCAATCAGAATAGGAGCGACAGGGAGCCATTATAAGCTATGGAGAAGTATTGACCAATCAAATGAAAAGGCGGACAGTTCAAAATACAGTAAAAAGGCAGAAAAGAGCTGATTGGTTGAGCCCAGGTGGCAGATATGAATCCACCAATCATATGTAGTGTGTCTATTTTGAGTGGAGAAAGAAGGTCGCGATAGAAGGGCGCCCTAAAAGTTATTACTGTCTATGGGAAATATTCTAGTACTGTGATTGGTTGGGGGAAGAGGGGCTCGTCCTGCTTTGCCAATCAGCGGCTGAGCTACCTTCTCATAGAGTTCTATGGGGAAAAGAAATGCCGAGCGAGCTCTGTTTGTGATTGGCTAAGTTGAAAGAGGCGCAGTTATTTGGGCCAATGGGAGAGCGAGCGACGCTTTTATGGGTTTTCTAATGCAATCTGTAATAAAACTGTACATGGCCGAAATCAAATGATAAGACTCCCGAAGTTGTACCGATCTGTATATAAAATGAACAATAATATGGGGGTAACGAAAAAAAATTATTAATTCAATAAATTAATTTTTATTTCTTTATTTTCGTTACACCCATATTATTGATCATTGGCTAACGTAGAGAAAGAAACTCGCGCTCTGATTGGCCAAGATAGCCAAGCCCCCGCTAGCTCAACCAATCAGCTCTTTTCTGCCTTTTTACTGTATTTTGAACTGTCCCGCCTTGGAATTTGATTGGGCAATATTTCTTCATAGGTTATAATGGGTCCCTGTCGCTCCTATTCTGATTGGCCAGGATTGCCAAGCCCCCGCTAGCTCAACCAATCAGCTCTTTTCTGCCTTTTTTACTGTATTTTGAACTGTCCCGCCTTTGCATTTGATTGGTCAATACTTCTCCATAGGTTTTAATGAGTCAGTGTCGCTCCTATTCTGATTGGCTGGTTTCTGCCGACCAACGAGAAGCGCTTACAGAATTTGAATTAAAGTATTTCCCGGCAATTTCCAAGATCCCAATTCCTGATGTTGCGCCGTTCTAGATCTTTGGAAAATGATTTTTTTTTATGTTTTTTTTTTTTTTTTTGAAGGTTTGAGCTGTTTTTCTGAAAATTTTTTAAAACTAATAAAAGCGATTTTTTTTTGAATAATACTCCATGCCGCACGGAGCGGAGAGCCGAGATTTCTTTTGCGATCTTATATATGTTTCCTCTCATGTTCCATTCTCGCTTCAATTTGCCTCCGCCGGATCATTTAGACCAGAATCAACTAAGTCTGCCTGTCGGAGCTGGCGAGCGCTGCAATGCGCCGCACTTTGCCGACCCGCGATCATACATGCCTCGGAGTATTCGAATAAGCCGCGTCCCGCCCCGGAACGCCCACACTGCGCCCATTGCACGCCCCTTCATGTGAGGCGCATCCGAAAGTGGCAAAGGCTGCGCCTAATATCGCATCCCTGCGTCCGACAGGGGATTCGGGCCGGTGAGGCGAAGTATACACCAGAAAACAGGCGTAAATCCCGTTCATACATGTCGCCCATAATCTTTTTTCCTCATGATGCCATCTATTTAGTGAAGTGCACCAGTCCCTCCTTCAGCAAAACAACCCAAAAACATGATGCTGCCACCCCCATGTTTCACAGTTGAGATGGTGTTCCTAGGCTTCCAAGCTTCTCCCTTTTTCCTTCAAACGTAACAATGATCATTATGGCCAAACAGTTTGATGTTAGTTTCGTCAGACCACAGGATTTGTCTCCAAAAATGTCGGTCTTTGTTCCTGTGTGCATTTTCAAACATTAGTCTGGATTTTGTATGGTTCTTGTGGTGTAATGTCTTAGTCCTGGCAGCGTGGCCTTTCTGCCCCTGGTGATACAGTACTCGTTTCACTGTGGATAACGACACAATCTTACCAGCTTCCTCCAGCATTTTCACAAGGTCTTTTGCTTTTGTTCTTGAGTTAATAGGCACATGTCAAACCAAAGAATGTTCATCTCTGAGACACAGAACCCATGTCCTTTCTGAGCAGTATGATGGCTGTACATTTTCATCTTGTTTGTACTTGCATATAATTGTTTATACAGATGAACGAGGCACCTTCAGGTTTCTGGAAATTGCACCTAAGGATGATCCAGATTTGTGCAAGTCCACAATTCTCTTCCTGATATCTTGGCTGATTTCTTTAGACTCCCATGATGTTACACACAGAAGCAGTGTGTTTCTAATGTTCATATAAAATACATTCACAGGTATATTTACTTAAAAGGTCTGATCTTTGCAACATAGTACTCAGTTTCATGGAATCTCCCTGATGTCACTTCTAAACAATTGACATAATTGTCTTAACTTTAGTACACCACCAGCACTTATTTAGTGTTCTTAAGATAGAGACCAGCTCAGAAGCCATACTGTGCTGCTAGACATATTGCTGTACCACTCAACCAACTATTAGCGGAGTGTTATTAGTATGCTATGGTTGGCATGAGTTATAGATGTCCAATGTGAGTAGTAGATACTCTTCCCCATTTAAAGCACTACATTTCCAGGGCCAAGTTTTGGGTACATTTATACATGCTTATTATGTGGTACAAATGGAAATAAAATGTGAAAACTGAGGCTTGTCAATATATCTAAGTAATGTTATAAACAGATGTGGATTTGGAAATGACAGTTCACACCAAGTGGCACCTGATAGTAAGTGTAGCCATGCACATTAGATGAATTTCAGAAATGGCCAACTTTCTCATTTGTTGTGCTCCCCATGTTGGATTATAGCATTTCTGATTCTTTAGTTTGCAATGTAGATAAGTCACTGGCAGATAAGTGTATAGCAGTGGCCTATTCCTCTCTCTCTCTCTAGAACACATGCATGTGTATGAAGGGCGTCTTGGCAGGAATAGGAGTCCTCCTTCAGATTAAAGGGGTATTATCGTTTGAGCTGTTTGGGGTGTTCAGCTATTTTTCTCAGATTGAGTTTGAAATCCAGGGGCGTGTCTCTCCTGTCAGCAGGCGTGTCTCTCCTCCCAGGAGGCATGTCTTCCTTCACTGAAGAACTGTGACATCATCATTTTGTATAAAGTAGGGGATGCAGAAGGTTGTCTGGATATAACAGCTCTGTACCCTCCTGCATGCTTATTTCTGCAGCCTTGAGGCTCCAAACACCAGCAAGCACCTGTCATATGTCTTAGTTTACACACAAATGACGCTGAAAGCCAACAGCTTTAACTTCTAGTGGTGTTCACCCAAATTGTACTGACAACAGGCAGAGACCTTTACTCAACTACAAGGACAAATGTCAGCTTCAAGTAAAGATCTCTGCTTGCTGTCAGTGACATGTGAGTGAAAACAACAAGGGGGAGAAGCAATCAGCTTTGAGAGAAGACCCTGCTCACCCTGTAACTGACTTGGGCTGTTGGTGCAGTGGTAGAGCAGTGAGAAGTGATAGAGTATTTCTTTTACAACGAAGGGGTTTGGAGTTCTAGTCCCCTCACAGAGTATATTTTTTCCCCCCTAAATTCTACACATATGTAGAGAGACCTAAAATATATATGTCAATCTCTATAATGTTTATATATACACATTACATAGCCCCCTATTCATGTCTCATCCCCCAGAGTATTGATTGTATCACATATGTTGGAAGTGCTTGGTGTGACTACTGTGACACTATATAGGGGAGCTTTGTGTGTGTGTATATGAATAAAATTATAGATGTCTACACATATATTTTCATATCTTTACATATGTGTACAATTTATAAAAGAAAAAAAAATACTGATGGGGCTTGAACTCCTAACCTTTATCTTGCAGAGTGGATCAGCTAAGCACTGCACTATAAAAGCAGCTTATGCAGACACAGTGTTGAATCCTTATGTTACACACTACAAATGATGATGTCATAAGGAGGCGGGGCTTGCATTAGCCCTGAGAAACAGAACGCCTTCTTTTCAAAGTATCAGCTTAAGGACTGGATCTGTGAGGAGGTTAATCAACCTCTTGGCAAAAGCCCTTTAAACAGGCAGTAATTGGATAGATCATCACCATAGAGCTGGGAGATGTACATAGAGACAGCAGAGCTTGGTTTCACTATCGATTTTAACAGCTCAGAGGGGAGTAAACACAGAGTGTGCAGGCAGCCAATCACAGCGCAGAGGGCATGGCCGGGGCGTTTCCTGTCTTGGGGCATATCCCAACAGGCTGAATGAATATGTCAGCCACCCAATCACAGTGCGGGGGGCGTGTCTAGGGAATCGACCAGGGGGGCGTTCCGACCAGCAACAGAGCAACAGCAGAAACAGAATACAGATTTACAGAGAAGCTTATATCTGCTAAACCAAGTGACTGAGGTAATGCAACCCAATTACAAAAGTGCTTATTTTTACTGTCCCCATAATCTGAGACATGATCTTTGTAACGATAAAACCCCTTTAAAGTTATTTGTAACTCATTGTAACTCAGTGAGCATTCTCTTCCGACCACCTCTTTACTCAGGGCTTCATAAGCAGGTAGTTTGCCTTTGTCTGGCTGATGAATGTATCCCTGGTTCTCTGCTGTTTTGCTGGCTACAATCTTCTGCTGGCACCAATTTCACTCCTGATCTAGTCCTGATGCTGATGATATTCCTAGGGATGTGTAGGCCTTGCAAGAAATGTAATATTCAATGCTTACAGAAGTAACCTGACTATACTATTATTTATCTACCAAATGCTCAGTTGTCCACCAGGAATGTTCATTTCCCTCAAATTGTAAAACAGAATATTAAAAAGTAAAGTTTTCTGATGACATCGGTGCTGGAACATCTAAGAAGCTTCTCTTTGGGTTTCAACTGAAAATCAGACAGGGGTTTTTAACAAATGCAGCCATTTTCATGTACCCATAAGAAATATTCATGATTCACCATTATCAGGGACATCTTTTCCATTGAGCATACTAGGCAGTTGCCTGGGGGCCCCACAATTATGTCCACCAGAGCGAGAGAGGCTCATTATATATTTTGCATTCTATCTGATAGCCAGAGGTCCCAATGATTTCTACCATTAATGAGTTATAAACCTTAAAAATCAACATGTTTCTCCTTTGGTAAAATCCCCTATACAACAATTGCTATATACAATGCTCCCTACATTCTCCCTGTTTATTCAGTGAAGTATTTTTCCCGATCCTCTCATGTAACTGTCTTCTATATAACCCTCTACAGACACCTCTCCTCTTCTCCCTGATATTGACTAAATCCAATGTTAACAGAGCGGTCATTCTGTTATGTCTTCAAACACACTTTTACAATGAACAGGAACAATGTGCATCTTTGTTAACACCTGGTAAAAGATCAATTCCTCATGACATATAGTCAATAATTATGCATTCAGATAAAACTTTAACAGAGGAACGCTATCTCATCCCCTCTAAAGAGTGACCTTGTTCTTCCAGGACAACTTGTACCATGGAGAGAGGTTAAAATTTCTGCAGTAAAAGGCCACACTTACAAAATTATCCTGTTGACCTCTTGAAACCTGGAACATGAATGTACTAGATGCTAATTGAGACACTGTGAAACCCAACATTAACATAATTGGAAAACGTAAAACTAGAGCTTTTCATATACAGGCAGTCCCCGGGTTACAAACGGGATAGGGACTGTAGGTTTGTTCTTAAGTTGAATTTGTATGTAAGTCAGACCAGGTAGATTTATTAGATGTAACTCCAATTTTTTTTAGTTTTGGATAGTGCAGGGAACAGTTTTACATTTGTTTTGCTGTCTGTGCCCTTTTTTTAGAAGATTTCACCTAATGTTCTGTATCCCATGTGCAGCTGTGGCATGCTGGCACTTGTAATCATGGGTCGTGACTTAGTGTTGAATGTCAGCCACGCCCCATAAGTCTCGGTTTGTAACTAGGGGACGTATGTAAGTCGGAACGATGTAAGTCGGGGACTGCCTGTATATATATCACTGCAGACCAGAGAGAAGCTAAAACCAAACCTTTATTCTAGGGATATTACGGTAAACCAGTGAATGGCAGATGATATATACAGTACATATATTTATTAACCTGTTAACGACCCCCCGCCGTCTTTTGGCGACGGGCATTACAGGTTGTTCGTCTGCTGCAAATTTTCTGTGGTCGGATTTGTTTTTCCCAAAATATTGGAATATATTCAATCTTCTGCCGCATTTCACTCGGAAAAAGGTGGAAATTTACTATTGAAGTCAATGAGGAGATTAAAAAATTACTAAAAAACTTTGGGCAACATGTATGTACGGGGCTACGCCAGTAATTAGGCGCATTATAAAGCACCTGCGGCACCCTGTAATGCGCCTTAGATCGGGGGGGGGGGGGGGGGGCCTTGCTGGAGGCATGTCACACCACTACCATAGTATTTTACACATTTATATCTTGAGTACGAAAAATCCAGGCACATTACTGCTGGAACAGGTAAACCACTTTAAAAGTGCTTTACCTGAGCCAGAAGTGCCGATTTGTAGCTAGAAAGCGCTAAATCTATGACCCGCAGTAGAACAGGTTCATAGATTCAGTCGCATTCTACACTACAAATGCTGCAATAAAATTGGCCAAAAATTGGCCTGTACCCTTGGAACCCAACCAAGCATTATTGCATGGGGATGAGCTACAGTATTGGACACAGACACATTTACAGAAGAGCACCTTGCTTCTGAAGTCAGATCCTCACCTTTCAAACATAAATGGCCCAAGAATAGGCAATCAGTGCTTTAGTCTCAGAAAAGTCTCCTTCAAATCTCTAACTAGAACAAACACAAATTATTTTAAAAATGTTCTGTTATGTCAAATATATGATATCCTGGAGCAATGTAGTCTTGTTAGCACAGCTGTGCCTTTCCTTACACAAAGAGTACAAGTAGGTTCATACACCAGGTCTGTCACCCAACATTGAGGCTATTAATTACATATTTTCAAAAGTGAAAAGTCAGGAGCTATTGCATCTCATATGAATGTTTTTGATTGTGATAAATTCTGGACCTTTGCTTTAGTTAAAGTCTCTGTGTCTCTGCCATCTTCCCTCTGATACAGAGCAATATCATATATTAAAGGGGAAGTAAACCTAACGTCTATGTTTAATAACTACACAGTTAAAAACCATGACCCTTATTTACAAATGTGGTTGTGTCTTAAAGGGGTTTTGCCACGAAGAAAAATTGACGTGGGAAGTTTGTAAATTAAATAATAAACATTTTCACCATTCATCATTATTAAAAAATCTGTACCGTTTTTGTTTTAGCTGCTTCTTTAGTGATCCATTGTTTACAGCTCGTCTCCAGGGGATACGACCAGGGCCGAGAGCTCCTCACTCCTGGTCGCACATGCTCAGACATCACCTCTCAGGCAGCTACTGAGTGTTCAAACCCCAGGTGCTGTCACTTTACTTTTGTCCTCTGTGCTCCTTAGTAATTAGTCAAACAGTGCAAATAAATAAAAAAGGAAACCTCAATTAGGTCTGTGCATTGGTAAAGAGAAATAAAATCTACAGGTTTGGTTCCTGCAGGGATTTGAACTGAGGACCCTTGTGCCTGGAGGCAAAAGTTTTACCTCTGAGCTACAATGTAGCTACTCACATCTCTTTACATAAACAGACCATTCTTTGACTAGGTGATGTCATCCTGCAGGTTCACATGATATGCAAATCAAACAAATCACACACGCCCCCTTCTGAGTACACAGAGCTGAAGAGCTGGATGCAGGAGGTATGAAAGGAGATCGTGGAAAAACCCCTTTTAGGTGCACCAAAAACTGACGCAGTTTGGGTGCAGCATATCACAGCATATCCCAAACAAATTTATTATGGGCACACTGCTCGACAGGTGGGTGTGACTTTCTGAAAAGTGGGAGTACCTTCATAGAGAAAGTGGGAGTGGCCATGATGCAACACAGTGTGCCAAAATCGTGGAGTAGAAGGTAAGCCAAAAAAAAAAAACGGCTCTAAAAGTAAGACAATTCTACAGCTGCATCAATATATTAAGCAGCCTGAGCTAGCATAATAGATCTGGAGTATTTTTAGGCTGCCTGTCTAAGTTTGCACAGTCTACCTTTTAGACGGCAATAGTAAACGAGAGCCTGTGTATATTTGCCTGTAAGCGGCCACGACATGCCAGGCAGATGCCGGCCGCACTGATCTTCACATGTTCATTACATCTAACATATGACCACATCTGCGAATCCTCATACTGAAACAAACAGATAGATTTATAAATGACTTTACTCTCACTCTTCCTAAGCCCCATATTCACAAGCAGCAGACACTGGATTCTGGTGCGATAGATATAAAGATTAAAGGGGTGGTCTCACTACAAGGATCGCTGCTTTTTATGTCAAAGATCTTGCAAAAACAAGTCACTTTGCAATATGTGTCCATTAACAGCGTCCTACCTATTCCTAGATATCACCTCTTGTATGGGCTGCATCAGCTCCTCAGGTCGCTATAGCTACAGACCTGTTCAATTTCTCCTGATCTGTCAGTACTGGTTGCTATAGCTACAGACTTGTTCAATCTCTCCTGATAGGCTGCCTATAGACCTGATGTCCTCAGCAGCTCGTCACTGCAGGCCAGTAGCAGCAAGTAGAAGCCAGTAAATTCAAAAATGAAACTGAGAAAACAGGACTCAGGTATGTTAAATCAATGTAGTGAGACAAGCCCTTTAAGTCATTGTCTTGCATTGGAATGACCTCCTCCAGAGCAAACTAGCCCCAATACAAAGGGGAAGCCATGTCTGCCTTCTCAGAGGACAGACTTGTAGAGTCCCTGAACATAGAGGTGTAATGCAAATGCCATGGGTGTAACTATAGCCAAAGCAGCCATAGATACCGTTATGGAGCCCAGAGGTTATGCTGGGGAACTAGTAGTAGTTGGTGGCTTTCTGCTCTCCAGCTCTACTATGTGGGCCTCTCTTATATCTGGCCGCAGGCTCGGACTGGGGCCCCCGGGGGACCGGGGGATCCCCGGTGGGCCCCCCCTCCGAGCCGCTGGGGCCCCGGAGGCATGCCGTCGCTCCCCGGGGGCCCTCCGCGGGGTTTTCCGGGTTTCCCCTG